>JAODAL010075973.1:0-13790 GCA_025379985.1 Phyllomedusa bahiana | reverse complement strand
AATACAACGGTTGCTCTAAGACCAAGAGACCCCTTGGGCGGGGCCCCAACAGAAAGGAACTGTAAACTAAATAATATTCTCAAAATTAAAAAATTTTGGAACTTGACCAAAGGGAAACTAAAAAGGAAAAATAATACGCTAGAATTGAAACTAATGGCAGGAATCCTCGCCCATTTCATCTTTTTCTTCTTAGTGGTCAGAGGGAGGCTGTTATATACATTTTCCCTCAAACAACTCTCTGGCCTTTTCAGTGCCTATTTTCCCATATATAGCCCTCTAAAAAAGCTGGGTTCCTTTTGACCCCGGCACTCCCGGGACTTACTGCCAAGCCAAAACACACCCAGTCACCCCCCTTTGCCCCCCTGCCCCCTTTTTCCCCTTTAAAAAAAAATTTCTACATGGGGGTTTAAATTAAAGGCCATTTTTTTTAACATAAAATCCCAAAAATCAAAACATTTTAAAAAAACTTTTTATGCAAAATTTAGGCATACATCCCAAACCCAAAAAAAATGCCCCAACCCCAAAGCATCCCCAACTTTTTCCTCCCCCGCAGCAAGTCCCCTGAAACAAGAAGACATCCACTCCACAGCAGACTCTGTTTCCCAAGGCAGACTCTTTTTCTCATCCCTCGGGTTCCAATACAGTTGGGATAAAAAAAAAAAAAAATTTTTCCCCTTTGGCGCCTCATAACCCGCCCCAGCCAGAAGCCCCTTTCCATCAACCGTCCAGCCAGGGGAGGCCCCCCATAAAAACCCCCGGGCCAAGAGCCCTCCATCAACTGTCCCACCCAAAGCCCCTCCATCATCGCCCACCCAAGAGAGCGCCCCATAAACTGTCCCACCAGAGAGCGCCTCCATAACTGTCCCAGCCAGAGAGTCCCTCCATCAACTTTTCCCCACCCAGAGACTGCCTCCATAAACCTGTCCCAGCCAGAAAATGCCTCCATACCCTGCCCCAGCCAGAGTTCCCCTTTTCCTCCCTGTCCCACCCCAAGATTTGCCCCATCACCTGTCCCGGGCCAGGGGATGGCCCCCATCACCTGCCCCACCCAGAGACTCCCCCCATCCCCTGCCCCAGCCAGAGACTCCCTCCATCCCCTGCCCCACAGAGACTCCCTCCATCCCCTGCCCCAGTCAAGAGCCCCTCCATCAATGTCCCACCCAGAGAGCCCCTTCCATCAACTGCCCAGCCAGGGAGTCCCTCCATCAACTTTCCAGCCAGAGAGGGGCCCCCATCAACTGTCCAGCCAAGAGCGCCTATCCCCTGCCCCCAGCCAGACTTTAAAACTGTCCAATTTGTTTAAACCCACTATCTCTGGTTTTTTCCTCATCATCGCAATCCCCACTCCCCTCACCTTACTGCTTTTTCCCCCAAATCCCCGTGGGACAATAAAACTCTCCATCTCCCCCATTCTCCCTCACACCTGTCTGCCCGCCCCCAAAACCCTTTTTCCTCATTTGTTAATGCCCTCCCCCCAAAAACCCTGCCAAATTACATTTACCCTACACCACCTTACTCCCCTTCACTGCCCCTTCCCTGGCTTTTTGGGGACATACCCCCCAAACCCGGGGGCCCCCCCAGCACATTCCCACCAAAAGTCTCTCCCCCTCAAAAAAGACTCAAACCATTTAAATTTCCGTTTAACCCCTTTCAACAGAAAAAAACCCAAACCCCAACCCCTCTGACCCGTGTTTCCCCCCCAAACCTCTCCTTGGAGTCCTGGAATGCGGGCCGTATGTAAAAAACCTCTAAACATACATGACTTGTTCATCTCACCGCAAACCTACTTTCCTTGGTCTGACTAAAAACCCTTGGTGACCCCCCTCTGACCAGTCTCCCCTCCGCACTCTTTTTAGGGGCCTCCAAACCCCTTACCCACACTCCCGCCCTGGTAACAACATGGGGGGAGGCTTCGGCCCCCCTTTGTTTTGAAAACCTGCTCTTTGCCCCCCGCTCCCCCTTCTCCCCCCCCTCACACTCTTTTTTCCCTTTGGGGGGGAAGGGTTCCCCACTCTGTCCGCATCTACCCCCCTCCGACCCCCAAAGGGGCTTTTGGGTCTACCGAAGCCACCCGGGCCACTCCCTTTTCTTAACCCTTTGTTCCCGGCTTCTCATTTTCCCTTTTTCCCCCCGACATCCCCACAAATCACCAGGGGAAAGACTTCAACATCCCAATCGCCCCCCCCACTCTGCTTCCAACAAACTCCTTTCACTTTTCCCCTTCCCCCTTTCCCCAAACCTCTCCCGTGGCCCTCGGGAAAGGCCATTTCAAAAAGATGGACAAACAGGGACCTCTCTTCCCCCCCTCTGCCCCCTATTTTACATCTCTAACTCCCCAAACCCCTTTAAAATCTGCCCACAACCGCTTACCTTCCCACTATCTCCCCCCCACCTCCCTCCTCCTTCCATACCCAGTACCCCCCGCGGGAACCCTAAAAAAAACCTAAACCCTAACTCCCCTCGATTTCTCTTACCCCTTTTCCACTATTCCTCTTTTAAATGACCCAAAAACCCCACCCCACCATTTTTCAAACAACCATACAATCATCACCCCCCTTGACTATTTCGCCCTCTCCCCACAACAAAAACCCCGAAAAACCAACAGAAAACCTCCTTTTCACACAGACCCCACAAAAACAATTTGGGGCGAGCTTCCAAAAATTGGCGAACGCCGCGGGAAAAAAACCCCCTTTCCATAAAGACTTTGCCTTATACAAACACTCATGCAGACTTTTAAGCCCACACTCCCCCCTCAGCCAAACGAACTATTTCCCCACTCTAAATTTCCTTCCTGCCCCCAAAACCCCCAAACAATATTAAAAAACCTTAAAACCTTCTTCTCCGCCCACCAACCCCCCTCCTCCCCCATCCCCCCTTTCCCAGCAGATGACTTTGCCTTTCACTTCCTCCAGAAGATCAACCTTTTCGGGGAAAGCTTCACCCCCCAGTCCCCCCCCAACCCCCCCCCCCCTTTTTTCCCCCTTTTTGGGCCCAAAACCGGGCCCCTTCCCCCCTTAAACTTCTTCCCCCCGGTCACCCCAGGGAACAAGCCTCCCCCTTACTGTCCAAACCCCAACCCCCATACCTGTAGTCTTAACCCCATTGCCACCCCAACCTCACCCCAGACCCATGCTTCAATACCCCCAGCACTCCCCCATCTCTTAAACCTATCAAAACCTCTGGAAAATTTTTCCCTTTCCCTCCCTTTTTAAACTGCTACAACACTCCAATCCAAAAAAAAAACAACCCTTGCCCCCTTTCTCGGCCAACTACGCCCCATCTCACTGCTCCCTTTTGTTCCCAAAACCCTCTCAAAGCAGCACTCTATCTTCACTGTCCCCCCCCCCCTCTCCTCCAACTCCTCTTCTTGACCCACTAACAAATTTGGGTTTTTGACCTCACCCTCGTACCCAAAACTTGGGGGGGCCCCCCAAAAACCCAAAGGGCACTAATATCTAGAACTTGGGTTTAAACCTTTATGCCACTACTCTGTGCTCCTCCTTTGGACCTGTCCCCGGGTTTTTACACTGTCGAAATTCCCCCTTTTACAAATCCCTCCTCCCCCGGGATTTACGGAAATTGGTCTTTCCCGGATCTCCCGTAATCACTGATCGGAAATTTCGCGTCTTCTTTTTGCTCCCCCTCCTCCCCCCCGGCCACCCCTTTTGTTTTGGGGTACCCCAAGGGCAAACCTGGGGCCCCTACCCTTTTCTATCTCACCCTTGGCCTCGGGCAGCCCCATACCCCACATGGCTTTTATTACCACCCGTATCGGGTGATACCCAATCTACATCTTTTTTGGGCCCCGTTCACTTCCCCTACTCTCCCGGATCCCTGGGCTGTTTTCCTCCATTTCCTTTCCCTTTTTCTCACACTTTTTCCCAAAACTAAATTTTGGGGAAAAAAAGAACCCCATCATTTTCCACCAAACCAACTCTACCCCCTTCCCCTTTATCTCTCTATTTTCAGCAAAAGGCTCTCAATTTCCAACCCCCCACAAATCCCCTGGGCCCTTGGGGGAATCCCAGGGCTCTCTTTATTTTCAAAACCCCACATCCAAACCCTCACCCCCCCGGGCCCGCCCCTCCACCGAAAAACATTTCGCATCCCCTATTCCTGGCTATGACACTAAAAAAAATGCTGGCCATGCCCTTGTAACTCCCCCAGACTTTCTGCAAACATCCCCTTTTCATGGCCTCCCCGCTAGCACCCTCGCCCCCCCTCCCAAAAACCCCTCCTTAAATCTGCTTTCCCGTTTTTCCACCCTCCCCCCTCGGGTATCCTCGCCCCTCCCCCCTTTCCAATCCCCTTTATGGCTTCCCTTGCCCCGCGAATTCATTTCAAGTACTAACCCTGACCTACAAAGGGTCTATGTCCTCTCCCCCCATAAATCTCTGCCCTTATTTCCAAATATCTCCTTCCCCAAACCCACTCTTCCCTCCCACAGGAAAATTTTTCCCTTTTTGCCTTCCCCCCCTTATCAGCTCCTCAACAACCCGTTCCAAACTTTTCCCGTGCTTCACCCCCACTCTGGGAATCACTGCCCCAAAACAAACAAATCTCCCCCACTTTCAACCCGTTTCCCAAAACAAACCCAAAAACCCCTTTTTTCAGGTTGCCTAAAACCCTTCACAAACTTGTTTACTACTTCCTCCCCAGACATGTCTGCCCCCCACCTCCTGTTCCTTCCCCCCCCTTTGGGATGTTGTAAGCCCTCGCGGGTAGGGTCCTGTTTTCCCCCCCTTTCGGCCCCTTTTTATTTATCCCTTATCACTGTACTCGTTTGACTTATTTTAATGTATTTGGGAACCCCCTTTGAAGGGAAAGCGCCCCGGAATCAAAGGAAACTTTAAAATAAATAATAATAAAAATAATAATAATAATAATAATAATAAAAAATTAATAATAAAAAAATGGGGCCCGGGGGGTCCTTGGAGCCACCCACTTGGCGGACCCCCACATACCCTCACTGTCCCCCCCACTCGAGGGCACCAACCCCCTCCCCTGGTCCGTTACAATGCTGGCCTCAGGTTTGTAATGGAACCAAAAAGGGGTTTCTACTTTCCCAGAAAAAAACCGAATCTGTTTTTTATTTGGGGGCTTGTGCCAAAAAAAAACCAACCCTTTACCTTTCTAAAAAAAGATTCTGCTCATTTATTACCCCAAAAACCAAGTTTTAAAAAGAGGGGGGTGTACCCCTTCCTTAAGAAACCCAAAAAACACCCCTTGATTGGCTCTTCTTATCTAAATTTTAAATGACCCTCCTCCCCTTTTTGTTTAGAGAGAAAAAAAAACCAAAAGCTGGGCACCATTTTGGAATATCTGGGTGGGGTTGAGCACGAGCCTTTCTTGAAAAGTGTAATAAACTTTAACAAAAATTTACTTTTCTATAACATTACCCCTTTACAAGCAGATTATATATGGGGCCCCAATTTTTTACACTTTAAAAAATTTGTAGGGTTTTATACAGGTAGCTTTTACGTGAAATTATATAAAAATCTTGTGAGGTTTTATATTTGTTTAAATTTTTTAAAAAAAAGGGGACAAAAAGGGGTCACACATCTAAAACCTTTTGTTCCCACCACAACAGCCCCCCCTTGGGGATTTTGGGTCTATTTTAAATTTTCCCTTGGGACCGGGGACACCACGGGACAAAGCTGCTTTTGAAGTGTCCCAATTTCCCTTTTCTGAAAAACCCATGAGTTTTGGGCTAAATTTCCGTGCCCCATTAGTGACCCACTATCCCTAAAACCCCCTATCAAACTTCTAACTGGGGGAGATGTCCGCTCTTGGGGGGCAGGCACTTTGTTGTGGAAAGGGGTTTCCAAAAAGGGGTGTTTTAAATTTGCCCCAATGTCTTTATAGGACCCGGGGTTTTGGACAGCTTTTGGGGGTATGGTATGTTGCGCCCATTGTGGGAACCGGGCCCCGTGGCAACTGTTCATCATGGGGGCAGCTTTCACCCACACCTTCCAAGAAATTTTTCCCTAAACAGGGGAAAACACAACCAAAAATTTAGGGGCAAAAAAGAGAAAAATTTGCAGAAAACCCACAATCCCCATTTGTACTAAAACCCCTCCCAAATCCCAAACCAACCGAACCATTTCCCCCCAATTGTCATTTGATACACGGTTTTTTTTAAAAATTTTCGTGGGAAAATCTGACAATTTTTTAAATAGCCTCAGTATTTTAAAACCGTTGGGTTTCCCAATGTTTTTTTTCTGGAAAAAAAGAAAGGGCGGGGTTTCTCCAACCCTTTTTTGGCCCACACTCCTCCCTCTACCCCAAACCATGCCCAAAGCCATCCGGGTTTCTGCCAGGTAACAGCAGGGGATTGGTTCCCCCAAAATTTTCCCAAGGCCTGTAGGGCCCCCGGTGTAATTTAAAAAATCTTTGCGGGGTTTTTAAAAAAAGTAGTTTATCCAATTACTTTTTTTATTAAACATTAAATTTATTTTTAACAGATAAGAAGCACTCTGTGCTGATACGGGAAATTTATTAGGGGAAAACGGGGCCCCATATGGGGCCTAGCGGCTGAGCAGACATTACAGTTTTTTTTTTGGGCGGGTTTGGGCCCTGTTTACTTAACCCTTTCCCAGCCACAATTTTTTTTCCCGGAAAACCCGGTCTTCCCTCATGGTTTCCCAGAGGTGGGATCAGCTTTGGCTGTCTTCTCTGAAAAGTCTTACATGGGGCATGTTCATGTACTAATCAAAAAAATAAAAAGGGAATATGGGGCCCAATGAGAACTAAGGGAGTTAAAAAAAAGGGGGAAACCCACCCCTTTTTCCTTTTTGGAAAGGTCCCCAAATGGGTTCCCCCAAGAAAAAAGCAACATTTTTTACTTAACATCAGAAAAAGCGCATCTGCCCCCATCCCCGGGGGGCTGGAGCGATCTTGAAAGTGTGAATTTGTGGATCCAGTTGGGTTTTCCCTTTCCAAACCTTGAAAAGTGTGGTCGGGTTCGGGCAGGTTGGTGCGGCCCCTTCAAATCTCGCCCCAACTCTTCACACAAATTTTTCACTTTAGCCCCAGTCCCCGGGCTGTAGCTTAGGGGCAGAACCCGTCGGGATCGGGGTTAAGGGAAAAGAAAAACTTTTAGAAAACTTTAGTAAAAACTTTTTAAACCCACTCCCAGTCCTTTAAGAGGTCTTTAGGCATGTTTTGTAGCAAATAAAACTGGTGAGGGAAATATGCACCTAGTTTGGGGGCACTCCCTAACAGGCCCTTCATAGGGCGAAAAGGGGCTAACTACCCGGGGGGCGTGTGTGACTCAAACCCAAAACTAGGGGCGGGCGGTCTGGAGGGCTTTTGCCGGTTTTCCTTTTGATTTTAAAAGGCTTTCGTGCTTTCAAAACCTTTCCATATCCCCTTGGGCCTAAAGCGGGGAAAGCCCCCCTTTGGCAAGCGGGGTCCCTTTCCCTCCCCATTTGGGCCGTCTTCTCCGTTCTTCTTGGGGCTCCCTTCTTTTCCACTTCCTTTCTTCCGCGGAGCTTTTTTTCCAAACATCTTGGCCCACAGTCTCCTTGCGGGGTTTGGGGTGCAATTTTCCCTCCCCCACCACTGACGTATTTTGTTCCCCTTTTCACCTCCTGCGGCCTGTGGGGTGTTTTGGTCCCCGGGGGTTTTCGTTTTTCTGTATTCAGTTTCCCCATGGCCTTTTTTTTCAAAAGCCACTGTCAGTGGCAGAGCAGGCAGTGCATAGGAAACTGCACCCCCAGGGCCCCCCCCCTTTGCTTTATGAATCCAAATAGCTACACGTACCAGGATTCGCCTTCAAAAAATTTCCCCAAGACCCTTCAAAACCTTCCTTCTGTATAAACCCCTTCGACATTTCCATACCTTTTTTTACAAAGGCTTTCGGGGTTTTAAAATCACACTTCAGCCTACTTGCAAACCCTTCAGACACTTCACTTCCCCAAAGTTTTAACCACTTTCCTCAAATCCTTCATTTCTTAAGCCTCTCTGTTTTCTTCCAAACAAAAATAAAAACAAACCTTACTTTTCTTTTTTCCCCTTAAAAACCAAAGCAGAGGGCGATGTGCACAAAACCCCCAAAATATAACTCGAGGCTAAATTCCTTACCCCCTACAAAGCCATGGGTTGGCATTTTCACAAAAAAACTCAAATACAACGGGCCCAGCCAATCCTACTTATATATACAATTTGATTAAATTTTTAATCCTGGGGGGCAAGACAAAAACCGTTACAAAATTTAAAAAATTTACCTACTAAATCCCCAAAAATTTTCAAAATGTCACCTTATTTTATGGCGAAACCCTTTTTAGAGGGCAATGGAAAAAAGCGTTTTATTTGAAAAACCCTCAGCGTTTTGCTACACTTGGATATGCATGAAAGGTTTTATAATTTTTTTTAATATAAATGAAAAAAAAAAAGGGGTTTTTAAAGATCTGGACTATGGGTTTCGAAATTTGTTACTAGGAGTTAAAAAAGGATGTTTTTTTGCTGGGGGACGGCTTCCCCGTCGAAAGCCTTTGTGAAGTAAGCGGATTGTTTTTTTTCTTGAAAGGAGCTTTTTTTTTTGCAGAGGGTTTTGTTGTTTTTTGGTACTACTTTGGGGGGGAAGTGACTTTTTGTTTGCCTTTTTAAGCTGTTATTTGGAAGAAGAAAATACTGCTATTGGTAAGGTTTCTTTTTCACTTTCATTTTTTCCCAAAGCTCGGGGTGGTTTATTTCTCAAGGAATTGGGCCTCTTTTTAAAACTTTAGATTGCAATGAAAGGGATTTTTGGGACCAAAATTTTTTGGCACAGGGGCCGATGCGAAAAAAGGGAAACCTCTCTCTCTTCTCCCCATTTGCTTTTTTGCGGGGTGATTGATCAAGGGATATCCCAAAAAAAACCCCTGAGGTCGAAGCCAATTTTACTTCATGTTAAGGGAAAAAAAATTTCCTTTTCCCAAATCGAATCTGGCCCAAACAGAATATATCCCTGGATCAAAGACCCTTCCCCCAGAAACCTGTCACTATAAAATGGGTTTTTATTATTAAAATCTAGAAATTTATCCCCCACCCTTTTCCCAAAACCCGGTACTAAAAAACTTTTGGTTTTTTTCATCTAGAAATGTACCAGACCCCTTTTCCCCGAAACCCGGTCCTGTAATTTGTTTTATTTTTCATCTGGAAATGTATCCAACCCCTTTACCAAAGAATCCTAATCCTATAACCTGTTTTTAAATTTTTACACCTAAAATTTTATCCAACCCTTCTCCAGAATCCTAAATCACTATAACCCCGTTATATTTTTACATCTAGGGAAAAAAAACCAAACCCCCTCCAGAATCCCAATCACTTTAAACCCGTTTATATTTTTACATCTAGAAATGTATCCCAAACCCCTTTTCCAAAATCCTGGTCATATAACATGTTCTATTATTACTTAGGGAAAAGTATCCAGACCTTCTCCAGAAGGGCCCAATTCACTATAACCTGTTAAAATTATTACATAAAAAAATGTATCCAGACCCCTTTTCCGAATCCCCGGGCACTATTTAAATTTTTTATTATTACACTCCAGAAATGTAAGGCGTTCCTTTCCGAATCCCGGTCACTATAAAATTTTTTATATTTTTTACATTTTAAAAAATTTTTCCCGACCCCTTTTCCCGAAACCCGGGCACTATAACTTGTTTTTTATTACATCTAGAAATGTCTCCCCAACCCCTTTTCCCCGAAACCCGGTCACTATAATCCCGTTTTATTATTACATTAAAAAATTTTATCCAGACCCCTTCCCCCAAAACCCGGTCACCTATAACATGTTTGTTATTACATTAGAAATGTATCCGATCCTTTTCCAGAATCCCAATCACTATAACCTGTTATATTAAAAAAAATCTAGAAAGTTTTTAGAAACCCTTTTCCAGAATCCTGGCCCCTTAAACCTTTTTTCTATTTTTTTTCATCTAAAAAATGTAAACCAAAACCCCTTTTCCCGAATCCTGGTTTACATAACTTGGGTTTTATTTTACACTCCAAAATGTATCGCCCCTTTTCCCGAATCCCGGGCACTTTTAAATTTTTTTAATTTTCCCTCTGAAAAGTCCCCAGACCCCTTTTTCCAGAAACCCGGGCACCCATAATTTTTTAAAATTATTAAAATCTAGAAAAAGTTTTCCAACCCCTTTCCAAGAATCCTGGTCACTATAACTTGTTATTTTTATTACTAAGATGGGAGAATTTGGGTTCTAACGGGGGTGGTTTTGTTTAAATTTTTAGGGAAAAAATTTGGTTCTTTAAAGGGGAAATCGAATTTTTGGGGGAATTCGCGGAATGAAGCGTGTTTTTAATTGATAAAATGGCCGCAAACCCCATGGCGTTATATGGGGGAAAGAACTCTGGGAAGGGAAAAAAGGAACATCCCAAAGGGGCATGTGCAGAGATTTTAAACAAATCATAGGACCGGCGGAATTCTGTGGGCGTCACCCACATATAAGGGCCGGGGCGACACTGGTGCTCCACTCCTCCTTTTTTAGCTGTGCTCAGTAGCCGGGGGTCTCACACAAAATAAAATTCCCTTTTTTTAAAAAGCGATTTTTTTGGGGGGGTCACGTTTTTTTCAGAGACTGCTCCTTACCGTTATAATTTTGATTCAGCTTTTTGGGGGGTTTTAAAAACCCGAATTTCCCTGTGGGTCTAATTTTTTTGCCTCAATACTTTTTTAAAGCCATTTTGGGCTGTTTTTGGGGGCCCCATTGAACATCCCAATTGTGTTTTAAAACCTTTTTTTCTTTTTGTATTCGTAAAAGAAAAAAAGCGTTTTTTTCAATCCAAAAAACCTTTAATTTTTTTTTGCTAAAATTTTTTTGCACAATTTATATCCCCGGGGTTTTAATTTAAACGTGTTTGTGCTATTTTTTTTCAGTAAAAAAAAATGTTTTTTTTTAAAAGCCCAAAAACGGTAAATTATTCCCGGTGATTCCTTTAGCATAATTTTTTAAACCAAAGGTTTAAATTTAAACGTGTTTTGCTTTTGTAGTCAGTAAAATACAAAAAGGGTTTTAAACGCCACATAAAGTTAATTTTTTCCCGGGGGACTTAATCGCAATTTATTCCAAAAGTTACCCAACTTGTTAGTGGGGGTTTATTTGGGGGTCAAATACGGGTGGTGTTTTCATAACAAAAAATCTTCAAGTTAAAAAAGAGTCCCGTAAATTTTTAACAAACAGTAAGTTTAGAAAAGAGAGGGGGCACTCTTTACATGCTTTTTTAGTGGGACAAACTTCCTGGAGCAGCCCCTCGCAGCACAGGGGGAAAGGGGCTCGCAGCAGGGGGCACTCAGTAGGGGCCCGAAAAGGGCCGGGGGCAACTAGCGCCGTTGGGTTTACTTGAAACCCCAAGGGGTTTTTGATTTGGGTTTCAGCGGGAGAACGGCCTCTCCCAAAAACACGTGATATGCATTTTTCCACCCCTTGGGAAATTAAAATCTGCACTGTTGGACCGACTTTATGAACCAAAAGAAAAGGGCCTTTTAAAGATTTTTTTATGACCCCGGCAGGGCAGAAGTAAACCCCCGGGGTAACTTTGATGTCAGCCAGTTGGGCAAGCCCCATGGTGAACCCGCTGGTTTTTGAGGCCATTCGAGGAGGCGACGTTATTTGTCATTTGCCGGGGTATGGGGTGGAAAAACGTCATTTTCCCCTACTTCATGTCCTGGAAAAAAGAAAGCTGAAAAAAAGCTGGGGAGGGGACTGGGGGACGTGGCACTACATTTTTGCGGCCACAATTGGGGGGTTTGGTTGGGGGTGAACTGGAGGAGGGGGAGGGCATTGGAGCAGAGCATTGTCTGGGTAAAGAATGGGTTTTTTTACCCCCCTTACAGGAGAGAAGGAGCAGGGGAAAACCAGGGCTTAAAGGGAGATGAGGAAGAGGGGCCGTTTACCCCCAAGCACCGTGGCCGTTACAGGGGGGATGGAGGCGGGTCCCTCGAGTCACCCTGGGCCCCTGGCCCCCAGCATTTGTTTTTGGCTATTTATAGTGAATTTGTCACCTTCCGCAGAGGGGTGACGTCTGGCTCCCCCCCATCTTGGGGCCCCCCGCTACCGGCCAGGCCCTGAGGGAGGAGAAATGGGTACTATAGAGAAATCCCCCCGATCATTGGGGCTGCCTATTTCAGATGGTCCAAACTTCTGACAGGGCTGACCGGGGGGGTTCCTCACACAAGTACCCCTGCCACAAACTGTTGTGGGGAAAGGGGTGGGGGTAGGTGCGGTACCAGGGCCATCAGCAGCAACCTAAGTCTGGAGTCCCCCTGTGAGCGCTTCCCTTTACCCCCCCCTAGAGAGGAGGGGGTCACCGCAGCAGCAAACCGGGCCGGAGCAGACCCTGAACCAAAAGGGGCTGGCCTACTTGGGGCAGCACTTTTGCCCCCCATTTTGAAGGTCCCTGGACACTTTGGGGAACCAAACTGGGGTTGTGGCCGCAATTTCCCAGTTTTGCAGTGGAGAACCTTTTTCCCGCCCCGGCCCCGTAGTGTGGGAACAAAACGGGTGTTCCCGGCGGCGGGGGCCATCGTTTCCCCCAAAGGGGAACCCGCTTTTCCATGGGAAATGGGAAACATGGAAACCCTTTTTCAAAATGAAAACAATGGGGTTCGCCAGGATTTCCACACACCAATCCCTTAGGCGTCAGATTACATCAGCCATGACCCTCACCAAAACTTTGAGAAATGAGTCGGGGTTTCAACTACCTGCCTCACCACGATTCTGATGCCCCCTGATGCACACATCTGCGCCATTTTTCTCGATCTGCTTACCACCATCTTTACCAGGGACTGGTATTGCCACCCACCTCCACGTCCTGTCATTGTGCCACTCTATGACCTCATGCTGTTGCTCCTGCCGTCACCTCCACTCTCTGTCATTGTGCAACTCTGTGGCCTAATCCTGTTTTTGCCACCTCCAGAATTTCATTGTGCCACTGTCTGACCTCATGTTGCTGCTGTGGCTCCTGCCGTGCCCTCCACACTGTGTCATTGTGCCACTTTGTGGCCTACTCCTGTTTTTGCCACCTCCAGAATGTCATTGTGCCACTGTCTGACCTCATGCTGCTGCTGTGGCTTCTGCCGTGACCTCCGCACTCTGTCATTATGCCACTTTCCCCCAAGCACCCCCCAGCACCATGGCAGTATACAGTGGAGATGGAAGCCGGAGTTCCCTCGGAAACACTTGCGCACATGGCCCCAGCATGCTGATATGCCTGGCTAGTGACAGCCGAATACTCACCATCTGGCAGGGGGATGAATTCTGGCTTTTCCACCCTCTTAAACCCTCGCTACCGGTCCAAAATGGAGCCTTTTTTCCAGCTGCTGAGAGGGAGAACAAACTCAAGTACTATAGAGAAATCCTCCGTAGTCAGTTTTCTAACGTTCCAAAACCATTTTTCGGCCAAGGAAATTTTTACCTCCCTCAGCTTGTTCATTAATACCTAAAAAAGTTCCAAAAGCTGTTTATTATGAAATATAAAGTGGTAGTTTGAATCCAGTTTCTGCGTGACAAACCCAATTTGCTCAAATGCACTATGGAATTGATGGAGACCCTAACAACAGGGTATGTTTTAGGTTCTTATTTTGCATTCGGTGCCATTAGTTATGGAATTTAGTAGAAAACTGGAATACTGAAGCACAAACAAATGCTGCAAAACTGGCTTTGTATGAGCTTCTTCAGTATGAAAATGTGAATTGTATGTCCAAATTACAGAAAAGGATAAACCGCCTCTGCCCCCTCTTTGAGCCTCTTGTCCCTTGACCGTCATCCCCCTTTGCGGGCCCCCCC
>JAODAL010075972.1:0-13790 GCA_025379985.1 Phyllomedusa bahiana | reverse complement strand
GCGAATCGATGTTCTGATATCCAAAATAGAGAAAATAGCTAGTTATTTCCTTTGAAAGTTTAGGATGAGAGATTCTTATCCCTGAATGGAACACTTTTTGGGGTGGGAGAGAAAGACAAGGGTTTGTCAGTTATGGGTGAAAATTTCCTTGTATTCAAAAGTTGAAAAATGAAAGAAAGGCTCTGCGAGATTAAACTCAGATCTCCTTGTTTATTTAGACGGGCCTTTAACCAACTAAGCCATACAAAAGGGGAAATTTTAAAACCATCACTGATTGATCTTTATTCCTTTAAAAAAATTAATTATGCCCACTTTCAACAGGGTTTAAAACCAAAGTTTTCGACCCCATCTTTGAATTTACTTAGTAAAACTTGAAAAGCAAAACAATATTCCCTTTGTTCAGAAATAACATTTCTGTTCCATAGTGGAAAAATGGAGTATCTTTTGAAGGGGGAAGAAATTCCTTTTTCCCTTTGGCATGTGGGTTAGGGAGAACAAGGGGGTTGTCAGGGGTAAAAATTTCTGATTAAAATTGAGAAATGAACAGAAAGATAGCATTAAGGCCTTCTTGTTTATCACGGCTACCAACTTACCACTCACTGAACCTTTTTGCGTGGGGAAAGGGTGGCAGTGGTTAAGGCGATGGATTTAATCCATTGTGCTATGCATGCTGGGTTTAAATTTCCATCTCGTCGTTTTCTGCTTTTTAAAACCCTGGGGACATTACTTTTCTGTTCCACGCCTTCAACCCCAACCATGGAGGTTCGTAGTCACTCTTCAAGAAGCCTGGTGACTCATTTTGGAAAGAGACTTTGGTGCATTACATGTCATAACAGTCAGGCAACAAAGGGTTGGACAATAAATTATTTAAAACGTTCTTGGCGACCCGATGCCATATACCCCACAAATTGAGCCCAATAGCATGCTCTTTCCTTCGAAGGTTTAGGAATGAGAGATTCTTATTTCCCCGGATTGGACTACTATCTTGGGGTTTGGGACAAAGAATAAGATGCTGTCAGTATGGGTGAAAATCTTCCTTTTATTAAAAAGTTGAAAAACAAAGAAAGGAAACTGTGAGATTAACTCAGGATCTCCGTTTACTAGACAGGCATTTTCACCAACTGACAACAGCCCAGACAATCTGAGAAAGTGAATAGCACTTACCAAACATCACTGCACTTAAGCTCTGTTACATGCCCGGCAGCAACATTTAAGAAATGGTTTGTTCAACCATTGCTCATGTCGGCTCAATTTTTTAAAACCCCAAGCATCTTCGGTCAAAAAAACCCAGGGGGAACGAGTTTGTTATAGGGGATGGGACTTTGGGAAATCATTGTTTATGCAAAAGGCATGGGGCTAACATCCTGAAAAAAACAATTCTTTTTAACCCTTTTGGGATTTTAAGCTTCTGACCTTACTCCCTGAGCCCCAAGCATGGAGGTTTATAATCACCCTTCAAGAAGCCTGTTGACTCATTCTGGAATGATACTTAGGTGCATTACGTGTCATAACAGTCAGGCAACAATGTTGGACTTTGCATTCAGTTAATGTTCTTGGGGATTTAATGCTCCTGTATCTATAAATACAGAAAATAGCTAGTTTTTTCCGTTGAAAGTTAGGAATGAGAGATTCTTATTCCAATGATTGGAACACCATTTTGGGGTGGAGAGAAAGACAAGGGTTATGGGTGAAAATCTTCCTTGTATTCAATGGTTGAAAAATGAAAGAAAGGCACTGCTGAGATTCGAACTCAGGATCTCCTGTTTACTAGACAGGTGCTTTAACCAACTAAGCCACAGCACATGCATTCATGGGTTCAAATCCCATTCTCGATGATTTCTTCTTTAAACTTGGAGATTTTAATCTTCTGATCTTACTTCTAGGGCCAAAGGCATGGAGGTTTATAATAACCATTCAAGAAGCCTTTTGACTCATTCTGGAATGATACTTAGGTTCATTACGTGTCATAACAGTCAGGTAACAAACAGTTGGACCATGGCATTAGTTAATGTTTTCTGGTGCTCGATGCTCCCTGATATCACAAAATAGAGAAAATATCTAGTTATTTCCTTTGAAAGTTTAGGAAATGAGAGATTCTTATTCCCAATGATTGGAACACTATTTTGGGGTTGAAAAAGACCAAGGGTGTTCTCATTTATTGGTGAAAATCTTCCTTGTATTCAAAAGTTGAAAAATGAAAGAAAGGCACTGCTGAAATTCAAACTCAGGATCTCCTGTTTACTAGACAGGCGCTTTGATCAACTAAGCCACAGCACCATGCATGCATGGTTTTGAATTCCATCCTCGATGATTTCTTCTTCTTTAATTGGGGATTTAATCTTCTGACCTTACTTCCTTGGGCCCAAAGCATGGAAAGGTTTATAATAACCATTCAAGAAAGCCTTTGACTACATTCTGGAATGATACTTAGTCCAATACGTGTCATAACAGTCCAAGGCAACAATAGTTGGACATTGCATTCAATTTAATGTTCTTGACGATCATGTTCATTGATATCCATAAATAGAGAAAAATAGCTGTTATTTCCTTGAAAGTTTAGGGATGATGAATTCTTATTCCCCCCTATTGGAACACTGTTTTGGTTGGAGAAAAGACTAGGGTGTTGTCAGTTATGGGTGAAAAATCTTCCCTTGTATTCAAAAGTTAGTAAAAAGAAATAAAGGCACTGCTTGAGATTCAAACTCAGTATCTCTTGTTTACTAGACAGACCGCATTAACCAACTAAGCCATGTACATTAAACTAGGGAAAATCCCTTTCCCAAGACATCACTGACAAGTAAATCTGTTGCATGCACAGCAAAAAAATGTAAGAAAAGGTCCACTTTCAATCCAGGTCTGTAGATAACCAAATGTTTTTTGCTGCCGCCAGACTTTGAAACTAAACGTATAAACTTGGAGAATGCAAAACAAGATTAAACAATGTCGAGGACAAAACATTTCCTGTTCCAGCGGTGATGGGAACTTGCTTTTGCAGATCGCAAGAAACATTAACTGTTTTGCATTCAAGCATGCAAGAAGATAGAGGACCGAAGGATTGTCCAAGGAAGTACCAACATTGAGTAAGAACTATATGATTACTGTATCATAAAGATACATTTAAGGCCTTAGCATTGCTTTATCTCGGCTACAACTTACACTCAACTGAAAGCGTTTTGGCGTCAGGACAAGGTGGCCGGAGTGGTTTGAGGCGATGGATATGCTAATCCATCTGTGCTAAACAGACATGGGTTCGAATCCCATCCTCGATCGGTTTCTGCATTTTTAAACCTGTGGGACATTACTTTTCTGTCTCCCACGCCTTCAGCCCCAACCATGGAGGTTCGTAGTCACTCTTCAAGAAGCTGGTAGACTCTTTTGGAAAGAGACATTGTTGGCATTACATGCATAACAGTCATGCAACAAATGTTGGACCAATGAATTCAGTTAAAGATCTTGGCGATCGTGCTCCATGATACCACAAATAGAGACAATAGCATGCTCCTTCCTTCGAAGATTTAGGAAGAGAGATTCCTTATTTTCCCGGATTGGACTCCTATCTTGGGGTTTAGACAAAGAATAAGATGCTGACAGTTATGGGGTGGAAAATCTTCCCTTTTAATTAAAAAGTTGAAAAACAAAAGAAAGTGTGCACTGCTGAGATTTTAACTCAGGATCCCTGTTTACTAGACAGGCACTTTCACCAACTTACAACAGCGCCAGACAATCTGAGCATTGAATAGCAAAATTACGAAGAACATCACAGCACTTAAGCTCGTTACAGTGCAGCGGCAGGGGGGGGGGGGGGGGGCAACGATTTAAGAAAATGTTTCTTTCAATCCAGGCCTGGTAGAAACCATAATGTTTTCCGGCCGTCAGTCTTTCAAACCACACATTTATAAAACTTGCAGAAGGCAAAACAAAATTAAACGAAGTCGAAGACGAAACATTTCTGTTCCATAGGGGATGGGTTATACGCTTTATCAGAGGCAAGAACAGTCAAATGTTTTGTCCACAAGGCATGCTAAACAAAATACCGACGAAAAAATGGCAAGGAAGTACCAACATGATATGAACTAGAGATTACTGATACAGTGAGAAACCATTTCAGTCCTCAATCCTTGCTTCATCTCGGCTTACAATTTCTACTCACTGAATCGCTGTGCGTCACGACGAGGTGGCCGAGTGGTTAAGGCATGGACTGCTAATCCATGTGCTATTCATGCATGGGTTCGAATCCCATCCTCGTCGATTTCATCTTCTAACTTGGAGATTTAAGCTTCTGACCTTCTCCCTGAGCCACCCAAAACCATGGAGGTTATATCACCCTTCAAGAAGCCGTTGACATCATTCTGGAATGGATACTTAGGTGCATTAACGTGTCATAACAGTCAGGCAACAATAGTTGAACCTTTGCATTCAGTTAATGTTCTTGGCGATCAATGCTCCCTGTTATCTATAAATACAGAAATAGCTATTTTTTCGTTGAAAGTTAGGAAATGAAGATTCTTATTCCAATGATTGGAACACCATTTTGGGGTGTAGATAAGACCAAGGTGTTGTCAGTTATAGGGAAAATCATCCTTGTATTTCGAAGAGTTTGAAAAGAAAGAAAGGCACTGCAGAGATTCGAACTCAGGATCACCTATTTCTAGACAGGCGCTTTAACACCAACTAAGCCACAGCACCATTCATTCATGGGTTTCAAATCCCATTCCCGATGATTTCTTCTTCTTTAACTTGGAGATTTTAATCCTCTGATCTAACTACCGTGGGCCCAAGCATGGAGGTTTATAATAACGATTCAAGAAGCCTTTTGACTCATTCTGGAATGATACCTGTAGGTTCATTACGTATCATACAGTCCAGGTAACAACCGTTTGGACCATTGCATTTAGTTAATGAGTTCTTGGTGATGATGCTCCTGAATATCCAAAATAAGAAAATAGCTAGTTATTTCCTTGAATTTAGGAAGAGAGATTCTTATTCCAATGATTGGAACACTATTTTGGTGGGTTGAGAGAAAGACAAGGGTGTTGTCAGTTATGGGTTGCAAAATCTTCCATGTATTCAAAAGTTGAAAAATGAAAGAGAAAAGCACTGCTGAAATTCAAACTCAGAGATCTTCCTGACTTACTAGAAGGCGCTTTAATATCAACTAAGCCACATCAACCATGCATGCATGGTTTTGAATTCGCATCCTCGATGATTCTTCTTCCTTAAACTTGGGATTAAAATCTTCTGACCTTCTTCCTGGGCCCAAGCCATGGAGGTTTATACTAACCATTCAAGAAAGCCTTTAGGACTCATTCTGGAATGATACTTAGGTCCCATTAACGTGTCATAACAGTCAAGTCACAATAGTTGGACCATTGCATTTCATTTAATGTTCTTGACGACGATGTTCATTGATATCCATAAAATAGAGAAAATAGCTAGTTTATTTCCCTTTGAAAGTTTAGGGATGAAGTGATTCTTATCACCTTGATTGGAACACAGTTTTTGTGGGTGGAGAGAAAGACAAGGGTGTTGTCAGTTATGGGTGAAATCTTCCTTGTATTCAAAGTGTAAAATAAAAGAAAGGCTCGTGCTGAGATTCAACTCAGATCTCTTGTTTACTAGACAACGCTTTAACCAACTAAGTCCATGTACATTAACTAGGGAAATCCCTTTCCCAAGACATCACTGCAGTTAAGATCTGTTGCATGCACAGCAAAAAAAAATGTAGAAAATTCACTTTCAATCCAGGTCCTTGTAGAAACCAAATGTTTTTTCTGGTCCGCCAGTCTTTGAAAGACAAACGTATAAACATGGAAATGCAAAACAAGATTAACAATGTCGAGGACAAAACATTTCCTGTTCCATAGGTGATTGGACGTGCCTTTTGCAGAGCAAGAAATTAACCTGTTTTTGCATTCAAGGCAGCTAAAGGAAATAGAGACCCGAAGTATTGTCAAGAAGTACTAAAACCATGGTAAGAACTAGAGATTACTGTGATACAGTAAGATAGCATTTTAAGGCCTTAGCAATTGCTTTATATTACCTCGGCTACAACTTACACTCAACTGAAGGCGTTATTGGTCAGGACAAGGTGGCCGAGTGGTTGAGGCGATGATTGCTAATCCATTGTGCTATACATGCATGGGTTCGAAACCATCCTCGTCGGTTTCTGCATATTTAAACCTGGGGACATTACTTTTCTGTCTCCACGCCTTCAGCCCCAACCATGGAGGTTTCGAGTCACTCTTCAAGAATCCTGGTGACTCATTTGGAAGAGACTTTGGTGCATTACATGTCATAACAGTCAGGCAACAAATGTTTGGACATGAATCAGTTAACGTTCTTGGCCGATCGATCTCCATGATAGCCACAAATAGAGACAATAGCATGCCTTTCCTTCGAAGATTTAGGATGAAGATTTCTTCATTTCCGATTGGACTACTATCTTGGTTTTAGACAAAGAATAAGAAGCTGTCCATTCATGGGTGAAAATCTTCCCTTTTATTAAAAAGTTGAAAAACAAAAGAAGGCACTGCTGAGATTTTAACTCAGGATCTCCTGTTTACAAGACACGGCAACTTTCACCAACTGACCACAGCGCCAGACAATCTGAGCAAGTGAATAGCAAATTACGTAGACATCACTGCATCTTAAGCTCTGTTACATGCACGCAGCAACTTTTAAGAAAATGTTTCATTCAATCCAGGCCTGGTAGAAACCTAATGTTTTTCCCGGCCGCAGTCTTTTCAACACCACACATATAAACTTTGCAGAAGGCAAAACTGTAAATAAAAACGAAGTCTGAAGACGAAACATTTCCCTGTTTCCATAGGTGATGGGGTTATACGCTTATCAGAGCAAGAACAGTCACATGTTTTGTCCTCAAGGCATTCTAAACAAGATACCGACTGAAAAAAAGGCAAGGAGTACCAACATGAGTAAGAACTAAGATTACTGGATACAGTGAGATACGCATTCAGTCCTCAACATGCTTCATCTCGGCTACAATTTCTACTCACTGAAGCTGCTTGCGTCACGACGCGTGGCGAGAGTGGTTAAGCGATGGACTGCTAATCCATTGTGCCTATGCATCATGGGTTCGAATCCCATCCCTCGTCGATTTCTTCTTCTTTAAACTTGGAGATTTTAATCTTTCTGACCCTTACTCCCAGAGCCCAAGCCATGGAGGTTTTTTATAATCACCCTTCAAGAAGCCTGTTGACTCATTCTGGAATGATACTTAGGTGCATTACGTGTCATAACAGTCAGGCAACAAAGTTGGACCTTATGCATTCAGTAATGTTCTTGGCGATCAATGCCTCCCTGTTAACTATAATACAGAAAATAGCTAGTTTTTTCCGGTGAAAGTTTAGGAATGAGAGATTCTTATTCCAATGATTGGAACACCCTTTTGGGGTGGAGAGAAAGACAAGGGTGTTGTCGTTTAGGGGAAAATTCTTCTTTTTTTCAAAATTTTGGAAAAAATGAAAAAAAGGCCCAATGCTGGATTCAAAATTCGGATCTCCTGTTTACTAGACAGGCACTTTAACCAATTTAAAGCCAAAAGCACCATGCATTCTTGGGTTAAAATTTCCCATTCTCAAAATGTTTTTCTTCTTTTTTTAAAAAATTGGAAAATTTTAATCCTTGATCTTACTCCCGGGGCCCCAAGGCATGGGGGTTTTAAAAAAAAATTTATTCAAGAACCCCTTTTGATTTTCTTTTCGGGAATGATACTTAGGTTCTTTTACGTTTTCATAACAGCCCCCAAAGGGGTAAAAATTTGTTTTGGACCATTCCCATTTATTTAAATGTTCTTGGGTGATCGATGTCCCTGATACCCAAAAAAAATAAAAAAAAATTTGTTTGGTTTTTTCCCTTTGAAAGTTTAGGAATGAGAGATTTTTATTAAATGATTGGAAAAATATTTTGGGGTTGAGAAAAAGCAAGGGTGTTGTCATTATGGGTGAAAATTTCCTTGTATTCAAAATTTGAAAAATGAAAAAAGGGCCCACTGATGAAATTCAAACTCAGGATTCCTTTTTAAACAGCGGGGCGTTTAATCAACTAAGCCACAGCGCCATGCATGCATGGTTTTGAATTCCATCCTCGATGATTTCTTCTTCTTTAAACTTGGGGATTTTAATCTTCTGACCTTACTTCCTGGGCCCAAAGCATGGAGGTTTATAATAACCATTCAAGAAGCCTTTTGACTCATTCTGGAATTATACTTAGTTCCATAACGTGTCAAACAGTCAGGCAACAATAGTTGGACCATTGCATTCGTGTCCTAAGAGAGTTAAGTGATGTCATAGATAGGCCCCTATTCTTAAAAATTCATGGACTGTCTAATAACGGGGTATGTCCCAAGGATTGGGCGCATAGCAAATGTGGTGCCAATATTAAAAAAGGGGGTAAAAAAGTGATCCAGGAAACTATAGGCCAGTAACTTAACCTCTTTTTTGTAGGTAAAATGTTTGAAGGTTTTCTCAGAGATGCTATCTGGAGTATCTCACTGAAAATAAATGTATAACGCCTTTCCCAGCACGGGTTCATAAAGGGATCGGTCCTGTCAGACTAATCTCATCAGCTTCTATGGGGAAGTCAGTGCTAGACGGGATCGGGGTGAGCACTGGATGTCATATATCTAGATTTTTTTAAAGCATTTGATACGGTGCCACATAAAGGTGGTAAATAAAATGAGAATGCTAGGACTGGGGGAAAATGTGTGCAAGTGGGGAAGTAACTGGCTCACTGATAGAAACCAAAGTGTAGTAATTAACGGTACATACTCAGCTGGATCGCTGTTACTAGTGGGGTACCACAAGGGTCAGTATTTGGGGCCCTATCCTCTTTAACATTTTCATTAATGATCTTCACAGGGAATACACAGTAGAATATCGATCTTTGCAGACGATACTAAGCTCTGTAAAGTAATAAACACAATAGAGGATAATATGTTATTACAAAGGGATCGGGATAAGTTGGGGCCGGGGCAGGAAATGGCAGATGAGGTTTAACACTGATAAATGCAAGGTTAGGGCACATGGGGAAGAGAAATCCATTACAGATTACATGTTAAATGGAAAAAACACTGGGTAAAAGTGACATGGAGAAGGACTTGGAATCCTGTGGACAGTAAACTTAATTGTAGCAGCCACTGTCAGGCAGAAGCAGCCAAAGCAAATAGGATCATGGGGTGCATAAAAGGGGCATAGATGCACATGATGAGAACATTATTCTCCCATTATACAAGTCACTGGTTAGACCACACATGGAATATTGTGTACATTTTTTTGGCACCAGTGCACAGGAAAGACATTGTAGAGCTTGAACAGGTACAAAGGCGGGCAACAAAAATAATAAAAGACTGGGTGGACTACAGTACACAGAAAGATGGCAAGATTAGGGTTATTTAGTTTAGAGAAAAGAAGGCTTCGGGGGACATAATAAATATGTTTAAATACATCAAAGGTCAATATAGAGATCTCTCTCAAGATTATTTATAAAACAGGGCTGTATCTAGAACAAGGGGGGCATCCTTTACGTCTTGAGGAACGAAAGTTTCTACATAAACATAGAAAGGGATTCTTTACTGTAAGAGCAGTGAGACTAGGGAAATTTTCCCTCTGCCAGAGGGACTGGTCATGTGAATTCAATTTAAACCCAGTTCAAAAAGGGTTTGGGTGCATTTCTGGAGCGTAATAATATAAAAAAGTTATAGTGACTAGGATTCAGGAGAGGGGTCATGATCCAGGGATTTCTGATTGCCAGATTGGAGTCAGGAAGAAATTTTTCCCTAAAATGAGAGGACAATTTGCCCTTTTACCTCATTGGGGGTTTTTGCCTTCCCTGAAACAACACCTAGCACAACAGGCTGAACTAGATGGACGACTTGTCTTTTTTTAGCCTTACAAAGTATGAAACTATGAAACTATGAAACTATAATGTTCTTGACGATCGATGTTCATTGTACCCAATAAATAGGGGAAAAAGCTAGTTTTTTCCCTTTGAAATTTTTGGGTTTGAGAGATTTTTATTCCCCTGATTGGAACACTTTTTTGGGGGGGTGGAGGAAAGACAAGGGTTTTTGTCATTTATGGGTAAAAATCTTCCTTGTTTTTAAAAAAGTTGTAAAATGAAAAAAAGGCTCTAAAGAGATTAAAATCGGATCTTTTGTTTTACTGACAGATGTTTTAAACCCAAAATTTAAGCCATGTAAAATTAAACTGGGGGAAAAAAATCCCTTTCCCAAAGACTTCACTGCAGTTAGTTTCTGTTGCATGCACAGAAAAAAAAATGTAAAAAAAATGTCACTTTCAATAAAGGTTTGTAGAAAACCAAAATTTTTTTTTTCTGGGCCAGTTTTTGAAACCAAACTTAAAAACTTGGGAATGAAAAACAAGTTTTAAAACAATGTCGAGGACAAAACTTTTTCCTTGTTCCTTTAGGTGATGGGTACGTGCTTTTGCCAGAGCAAGAACCCTTTAAACCTTTTTTGCATTCAAAAAAGGGAGGGTAAAAAGATAGAGAACCCAAGGATTGTCATGGGGGAAATACCCAAAATGAGTAAGAACTTGAGATTTTCGATACAGGTTAAAAAAATTTGCATTTTTTTTTCCTTGCAAATTTCTTTATCTCGGCT
Source organism: Phyllomedusa bahiana (assembly GCA_025379985.1). Taxonomy (NCBI): domain Eukaryota; kingdom Metazoa; phylum Chordata; class Amphibia; order Anura; family Hylidae; genus Phyllomedusa; species Phyllomedusa bahiana. The sequence goes on along the minus strand of JAODAL010075972.1, from coordinate 3,148 downwards.
AAACTTTACACCCCACTGAAAGCGTTTTGCTTCAGGACAAGGTGGCCGAGTGGTTAAGGGGGGGGATGGGGGTTGGGTAATCCTTGTTTCTTTTGCTTTCTGGGTTTTAAATCCCATCCTCGTCGATTTCTGCATTTTTTTAAAACCCGGGGGACATTACTTTTCTGGTTTCCCCGCCTTCAGCCCCCAACCCATGGAGGTTCGTGTCACTCTTCAAAAAGGGCCCGGGGACTCATTTTGGGAAAAAAGGGTTTGGTGCAAATTTAAATGTCATAACAGTCAGGCAAAAAAATGTTGGACCAATGAATTCGTTTAAAGTTCTTGGGGATGATGCTCCTTTATTGCCAAAAAAAGAGACAATTTGCTTTTCCCCTTTTCCTTCGAAAGGGTTTTGGAAGAGAAAATTTTTATTTCCCGGATTGGACTAATATCTTGGGGGTTTTAAAAAAGAATAAGTTGCTGTCAGTTATGGGTGAAAATTTTTCCCTTTTAATTAAAAAAATTGAAAAAAAAAAAGAAAAGGGACTGCTGAGATTTTAACTCGGGGTTCCTGTTTACTAGACAGGCACTTTAAACCAAAAAAACAAAAAGCGCCAACAATCTGAGCAAGTGAAAAAGCAAAATTTTCCAAGCTTATTACCCTGCAGGCGCAAATTTAAGAAAAAAGTTTCTTTCAAACCAGGCCTGGTAGAAACCTAATGTTTTTCCGGCCCGGGAGGGCTTTCAAACCCCACCTTTTAAACTTCAGAAGGCAAAAAAAAATTAACGAAGTCGAAGACAAAACTTTCCTGTTCCCTAGGGGATGGGTATACGCTTTTTCAGGGCAAGAACAGTCACCCTGTTTTGTCCACAAGGCATGCTAAAACAAGGGTAAAGAATGAAAAAATGGCAAGGAAAAAACCAACATGAGTAAGAACTAGGATTTGATACAGTGGATACCTTTTCAGTCCTCAAAAATTTCTTCATCCGGCTACAATTTTCTCACTGAAGCTGCTGTGCGTCCGACGAGGGTGGGCCGGGAAAATGGTTAAGGGGGATGGGGCTGCTAATCCATTGTGCTTTTGCATGCATGGGTTCGAATCCCTTTCCCCGTCGATTTCTTTTTTCTTTTAAAATTGGAGATTTTTTAAACTTTTGACCTTTTCACTGGCCCAAAGCATGGGGTTTTTTAATCACCCTTTTAAGAAGCCTGTTGACTCTTTTTGGGAATGAAAAACTTAGGTGCATTAAGTGCATAACAGTCAGGCAACAATAGTTTGGGGCCTTTGCATTTTAGTTAATATTCTTGGCGATCAATGCTCCTGTTTTTCTATAAATAAGAAAATTGCCCAGTTTTTTCCGTTGAAAATTTAGGAAAGAGAGATTCTTATTCCAATGATTGGAACACCAAATTTTTGGGGTGGAGAGAAAGAAAAAAGGGGGTTGGGCGTTATAGGGGAAAAAACTTCCTTGTATTCAAAAGTTGAAAAAAAAGAAAAAAAAGGGGATGCTGAGATTCGAAATCAGGAATTTTTCCCGTTTACTAGACAGGCACTTTAACCAACTAAACCACGGGACCATGGTTTTATTTGGGGTTTAAATCCCTTTTCGTGATTTCTTTTCTTTAAACTTGGAGAAATTTTAAACCTTGATCCTTTCTCCCTGGGGCCCCAAGGGTGGAGGTTTATAATAACTATTCAAGAAGCCTTTTTGGGCCCATTCGGAATGATACTTAGGTTCATTACGTTTTATTTAAAAGTCAAGGTTTAAAAAAGTTGGGCCATTGCATTAGTTAAATGTTTTTTTTGGTGATCATGCTCCCTGTATCCAAAAAAGAGAAAATTTGGGTGTTTTTTCCCTTTTAAGTTTTGGATTGGAGATTCTTTTTCCAATTTTTTGGAACCCCTATTTTGGGGGGAGAAAAAAGACAAGGGTGTTGTCGTTTTGGGTGAAAATTTTTCCTTGTATTCAAAAGTTGAAAAATTTAAAAAAAGGGGGACTGCTGAAAAATTTAAACTCAGGAAACTCCTGTTTTCTAGACAGGCGCTTTAATCAACCCAAAAACCTCAGCGCCATGCCTGCATGGTTTTGAATTTCCATCCTGGGTGATTTCTTCTTCTTTAAACTTGGGGGTTTTTTTTTTTCTTTTGACCTTACTTTCCCGGGCCCCAAAACATGGGGTTTATAATAAAACCCTTCAAGAAGGCCTTTTTACTCATTTTTGGAATGTTTCTTAGGTTTCCCTTACGTGTCATAACAGCAGGAACAATAGTTGGGGCCATTGCATTCGGGGTCCCAAGAGAGTTAAGTGTGTCATTTGATGGCCCCTATTCTTAATATTCATGGACTGTTCTAATAAAGGGGTATGTCCAAAGGATTGGCGCATAGCCAAATGTGGTGCCAAAAATTCAAAAAGGGGTCAAAAAAGGTTTATCCCGGAAAACTATAGGCCGTAAACTTAACCCTTTTTGTAGGTAAAAATTTTTTGAAGGTTTTTCAGAGATGCTTTTCCTGGAGTATTCACTGAAAATTAAAAGTTTTTAACGCCGTTCCAGCCCCGGGTTCATGAAGGATCGGTCCTGTCAGAATAAAATTTATAAAAGCTTTATGAGGAAGTCAGTGGCTAGATTATCGGGGTGAGGGATTTGGGTGTATTTTTTCTTGAAATTTTTCTAAAGCTTTGATTCGGTGCCACATAAAAGGTTGGTAAATAAAATGGAAAGCTTGGATGGGGGGGAAAATTTTTGTGCAAGTGGGTAAGTAACTGGCTCACTGATAGAAAACAAAGGGTAGAAATTTTAAAGGTTTAAACTCAGACTGGATCGCCCGTTTCTAGTGGGGGTACCCCAAGGGTCAGTATTGGGCCCCCACCTCTTTAACATTTTCATTAAAAGATCTTACACAGGGGAAAAAACAGTAGAAAATCGATCTTTGAGCGTACTTTAAACTCTGTAAGTAAACAACACAATAGAGGATAATATGTTATTACAAAGGGATCTGGATTTAAATTGGAGGCCGGGAGGGAAATGGGATGGGTTTAACACTGATAAAGGGAAGGTTTTTGCACATGGGGAAAAAGAAATCCATTTTCATGGGTTAAAATGTTAAATGGAAAAAAACACTGGGGAAAAGTGACATGGAGGGAAAGGGTTGGGAAACCTGGTTGGGC
>JAODAL010075971.1:0-13790 GCA_025379985.1 Phyllomedusa bahiana | reverse complement strand
CCGTTTTTTTCTGCATTTCCTCCTAGCACTCTGACGCCACCTACTGTTAGATGGGGAAATTGCCATCTTCAGCCCGGGGCTGTGGCTAAGTTTCACGTTCCTTTTTTTAAAGAACACACCCCCACATTTTAAGGCCACAAAACTTTAAGAATAAGCAATTGCTTAATCCCTTTTATAATTCATATTAACACATGCCTGTGATGGTGTTACAGAGGTGCCCATGGGTGACAAAGGGAGTCCCCTCCCTCTGTTAACCCCCCAAATGCTGCAGACAAAATGACCGCAGATTAGAGGCTGAAGGAAAATCGAGCTAACTGCATTCCCGGATGCTGCAGTGGGAGCCAGGCTGTGCATTACCATGCTTACTGGGGCAGCCTGCATTCCCCCGCTAGCTATGCCACTGTCTCCAGCTGTATATTTAGCTATTTGGCTCCTTTGTTCTTTTTCCCCTCTATGTGAGACAAATATGATACTCTCTGGGTAAATTTGGGCACACTGTGGCACTATTTGTGAAGAGTATGATACCACTGAGGTATAGCACAGTAGTGGTATGGTAGTATGCCTACTATTTGTATTAATTGAAATAATCTATACCCTATAAGCAGTAAATGGGCACTGCATGGCAATATCTGTACTTTCACTATGATTTGTTTATGGCATCACTTATCCAGGGATTTTATTTCAATATGGCAATATACTCATAGAGATAAATAGGCAACCAAAGTCCTGTCTCTTCACTCCAGCAATGTCCTTCTGCTACACATTTCAATGACGTCAACCCGCAGTCCCTTGTGTGCAAATTAAGGGACATCTATTTTCTGTATTGTTTATTTTGACCTAGATACTGACTCTGCTATGTCCTTGTCTTTGGCCTTGTTTTCTGATTTCCATTCCTGTCTCAACCATATTCTGGTAACTGATATTCCACTCTTGCTTCTGACCCCTGGCTAAGGTAGCCATCTGGTCACTACATCACCGGCCCAGTCGGTATTCCACAGGGAGGACAACACCAGCATGAAATTTGTACCAGTAACTTTCTGTCATGTATAGGGAAAGGGGGACTGTGACCCCTTTCCTCCAAGGAAAGAAAAATACAATGGGATTTTATTGCTTCACGCTAACAGGCACCCGATATAAAAATAATGAGTCAGGTCACTGTCTGCAATAAAAGAGCTGCAGAAAATGAAGGAAATCCTGGTTAACTTCAACCGGGGGAACCTCTGATGTAACAATCCATGTATGGACAGTTATTATGTATGAACAGTCCATTTATGATAACTATCCATATTACCACAGTTACATCAGAGTTTCCTTGAGAAAACTGTCATGGGAATGGAGTGAATGGACTGGACCACCCCAATCAGTGGTATAAGCTGCATCAGGGTGTGGAGTCTAAAGACCCTCTTGGTCTTCGTCAGAGCATTCCGCAAGGCCGATTGATCTTGTGCGGCGCGACTTGCTTGTGTTGGTGGCCGGGGTGCAGCATGGTATGGAATTGGCAGGCAAGAATCATAGACAGGGACAGGCAGGAAGGTCAGGGCAGACAGCAGGCAATGTAGTCAGGAGAAACAAGGAGGTCTGGTACACAGAAAAAACAACATAGCGCAATAACTCTCTCCAACAACACACCAAAGAATAGCAAGGATCTGGCAAGGTTCAAGGGGCGTAGACACAAGATAATGGGGCAGCACCCTGTGATTATCCAATCAAGGGTGAACTGGCTCTTTAAAAGCAGATCTTGCCCTTAGGAGTTTTCTGAGTGAGAACAGACCCATCTTCCACAGATGAGGCATCCACAAGGAAGAAGGGCTGTTGTGGATCAGGAAAAATCAAGACAGGGGCAGATGTAAATGCAGACTTTAGATGGGTGAACCTGTCTTCGCTTCCTGGTGCCCTTAGTTTGAGGTTACCATTCTTCTTATAGAGAAGTGAGGAATGAACTGTCGGTAGTAGTTCGCGAACCCCAAGAAGTGTTGTATGGCTCAGAAGTCTGACTCGTCGCAGCCATTGTATGAATCCAGTTAATTTGGCAGGATTCATCTGAAGACCCTTGTCAGAGATTATGTACCTCAGGAAGAGTACACTAGCTTGTTCATTTTTGGCATAGAGATTATTGCTACGTAAGTTTTTTAAAAACCGGGCAAAGTGGTCAGGGGTTTTGGTTTTTAAAACGAGAAGATCATATGTAAAATCTAGATATATACGCACGAGTAAGGGGTTCACGAAGATTATTAAACGGTTTGGGAAGGCAGCGAGGGTGTTGCATAGGCCGAATGGCATCACCAGATATTCAAAGTGACCATCACAGGTATTGAAGGCGTTCTTCCATCTGTCATCTTCTTTTATGCGAATTGTAGGCTCCACGCAAATCTAGTTTGGTAAAGACCTTGGCTCTATGAAGGCGGTCAGAGCTTGGAAGTAAGAGGTAGCAGACACCAGTTTTTTATAACTGTCTTGTTGAGACCTCGATATTCTATGCAGGGGCAAAAAAAATTATACTTCTTTTCCACAGAGAAGAACCCAGCACCGACTGGAGAGGAGGACTTGTGGATGAAGCCCTTTTTTTAGATTTTTTTCAAATTAAACTGAAATGACCTGGTCTTGGCACTGTGTAGTTTACCCAAAGGGGCTTTGAGAATGGAGGCCATATGGGGGTCCCTAATCCCATGAGGAAGGGTCTTTCTTTTTTTTCCCCAGAAAGTGTTAGTGAATCCTGTTGGGAAGGTAGATGAGAAGTTGAAATGGGGGTCAGTGGCCCAAGGTAGCTGGAATGACAGTCTTGTCCCCAGCGTTTGATCTCACACATTTGCTAGTCAAGTACTGTAGTGTGGCGTGAGCCTGAAGTCCAGAAAAAAATGCAGGGGGAACGAGGGGAAACATGGAATACCATCTTCTCCTTATGTAACCATCTCACTTGGAGAGTCAGGGGTTCAGTACGAAACTGAATAGAGTCTCTCAGATATTCTCCATTAATAGATGAGATAAACAGGTGCTTGTTGAGTCGAAACCCGGGAGGAAGATATTGGAATCAGAGAAGTGTCAATGAAATTTCCACCTGAACCAAAATCCAGGAAAGCTGTGGCTTGAAACAAGGTACCATATGAGGAAATGAGTTGGAGCAGCATGGGAGAAGGGGGGGGTGTGTTCACCTAGGGACGCCTTTTCCCCAAAAGTTAGGTGCGGTAGTTTCCCGGACGCAACGGACAATTTAGCAAAATTTCAGTCCTGCGCAGTTAGGCCCGGTTCGTGGCTTAAGGGAACATTTTTGCTCCAACGGTGGGTTATCCCCCTTTTGGTTCTTCGGGGTGAAATCCATTGGTGGAGGCAGTGGAGGCCTTTGAAACACCAGAGCGAAACAACGGACCGGATGGATTTGCACTGTTGCCAGGTCTCCTGTTTCTGTGCGAAGTGGATGACTATTCTTGTAGCTAGACACATAAGTTCATCCAGAGAGGAAAGGAGATCATGACTAGCCAGCTCATCTATAATCCTCTTGTCAAGGCCTTGCCAGAATGTGGCTACAAGGGTCTCATTATTCCAAGAGAGCTCGGAAGAGAGTGTATTGTACCATGTATTGCCTGACTGTGGAATCATCTTGTCGTAGGCGGAGCTGAGAAGCTGCAGCAGAAAATGCACATCCAGGTTCCTCGAACGCATTGAGTGACAATTCCAGGAATGTTTGGACATTGTCACTGGTCAAGATCACAGAGGGGGTGGCCCAGGCCAGAACTCCACTGGACAGGAGACTCACGATAAATGCCACCTTGGCTAGCTTAGAGGGAAACTGATGTGCCACTATTTCCATATCGATGGAACACTGACTGAGGAACTCCTTGTAGGACTTCGGATTCCCATCATATTGTGGCGGAAGAGACAGGTACAGCATAGGACCAGCATGAGACACAAAAGCAGCAGGAGGGTAACTTGCCATGGGTGATGGACCAGGTGTAGCTAGTAGTAGGCTGACCGCAAGGTTCTGCAAGGTGTTCACAAGCTGGTCTATGTGGTGACTTTGTTGGACAACTATAGCTGAGATGCTGTGGAGGTCAGGTAGAGGCACCTTGGTGAGATCCATGGCCAGATCCTACTGTCACAGGAATGGAGTGGATCCACTGGACCACCACAAGCAGTGGTATAAGCCAGACCAGGGAGAGAAGTCTAAGGAGCCTCCCATCCTTCGTCAGAGCCCACCTCAAGGCCGGTTGATCTTGTGTGGTGGGAGACTCCCAGGTCGCTTCCTCTGGCGCGACTTGCTTGTAGTGGCAGCCGAGGTGCAGCATGGTATGAAATCTGCAGGCAGGAATTGTAGTAAGGGACAGGCAGGAAGGTCAGGGCAAATGGAAGGCAAATACGTCGGGAGAAACAGGCAGGAGGTGTGGTACACGGAAAAAACAATATAGCACAATAACTCTTTTCAACAACACCCCAAAGAACACCAAGAACCCCGCAAGATGCAAGAGTCATAGACACAAGATATAGGGTCAGCGCCCATTGATTATCCAATCACCGGTGCATTGCCCCTTTAAATTTCACTGAGCCAGTGCGATGACACCCTGGGGAGTGTGGACATGTATGCTGACACAGAGCAGAGGACCTCAGTGGAGCAGGTGCATGGAGAGTTGAGTACTTATTCTGCTGGGCAGTAGAAACATGCACAGGAGAAGTCTTGGAGACGGTTGTGTGAGAAGCTGACGAGAGGAGAGCAGAGAAGAAGGTCCTGGAGATTGCGAGAGGGGAGATATCTGGAGCTTAAGGCAGATGCATGGAGGGGAGAGGTTATGGAGAGCCTTGTATGTCATGAACAGTAACTTGAACTGGATTCACTGGGCAATTGGTAGCCAGTGAAGGAATTGCCAGAAGGAAGAAACAAAGGAGGAACGAGGAGAGACGTGGATCAGCCAGGCAGCAGAGTTTGATGATAGACTGACGGAAACAAAAGTGCTAGACAGAAGGCCAAGAAGGAGGATGTTGCAGTAGTCTAGGCGGGAGATGACATAGAAGAACATAGACCAGTATTTTTGTAGTATCAAAGGGATGAGTGGTTTCAAAAGATATTTCTCAGGTGGAGGCACCATGCAGCGGTAAGAGCTTTGATGTTTGGTTTGAAGGACAGAGAGGAATCAATGGTTATCCCAAGAGAGTGGACCTGTGGGACCAGTGAAAGTGTAGAGCAATTGACTGTGGTAGATCAGGTGGAGGGAGGTAGAGTAGGACGTTGGAAAGATGATGAATTTAGTTTAATTCACATTTAGTTTTTGGAGACGGGAGGAGAAGGAGGATATGGATGATAGACAGTATGGGATCCGGGAGAGCAGAGAGTTAACATCTGGGTCAGAGATGTAGAGTTGGGTGTCGTCAGCATACAGGTGGTACTGAAAGCCATGTGATGCTATGAGCTGATTCAGACTAAGAGTGTAGATAGAGAAAAGTAGTGAGCCCAGAACTGACCCCTGGGGGACACCGACAGACAGAGGGTAAGAGGAGGAGGTGGTGCGAGAGTGATAAAAGCTGAACATCCAATCAGTGAGGTATGTGGAGATTCAGGAAAAGGACAAGTCCATGATGCCGAGGGATATCAGGATTTGTAGCAGGAGGGAGTGGTCGACAGTGTCAAAGGCAGAGGACAAGTTGGAGGAGAAGAAACCCCTTCTTTGCCCTAGACCACTAGGGATGATTTCGACAACGACTTCACTGCCCTCGACCACCAGAGATGTTTACAGTAACCCCTTCACTGCCCTAAACCACCAGATATGTTTCCATTAACCCCTTTACTGCCCTAGACCATCAAGGATGCTTAAATTAATGCTATCAGTGCTTTAGACCGTAAGTTATGCAGAATTGCTCTTTTCCAAGGATGCATCCGTTTATCCCCTGACTGCACTAGACCTAGACTCCACACCCCAAATCAGTAAATGCCAAATTGATGGTGGGTCTAAGGCTCCTCTTCCCTAACAAGACAATCAGTGGATTTCTTCTCCATTCCTAGCATTTTCTATATACCACATTATTCAGAACCTTCTGTCTTTAAATCTAAAACAATTGCTTGGCTAAACAGAAAGCCTCGTACCTGCTGCCGGGTAAACCTATTGGTGATTGATCCCATTAATAATTCATCAGCGCTGAAACTTGTTTACAATGCAAGAGTCCAGAAGTTAATGAGAATAAACGTGTCGATCGTATCCTCATAGCAGAACCTAGAAAAGTGGTGCAGTGATATTTTTTCTAAATGGTTAGCCTTGTGACATTTCCCAAATTACTTCACAGCTGACACCTTATATTGATGACTTAAGTACACAACCTGCCACACAAACAAGGACAATCTGACATATGACATAAAGTGGTAACTTATAATCCGCGTACAGCTCCTGGGAAATAACAAGATGAGAAGATGGTGTTACTCAACATCCTGAAATGTGCAGCATGATATCTCACCCTGGTAATTCTTAGTTATTCCTCAGTTATTCATTCATGTTTTTTGGCTTTATAACAGGGTGTTCAGGATTAGACTAGTGCTCATGCCTAGATCATTTAAAGGGGTTTTCTCACCATGCAGTTTCATAGAGTCACCGGCAGCTTCAGGCTCACACTTCCAGGTTAGACTATGGCCGCGTCTATAGCAGTGATTGACATTTCAGTTCTACTATTCCTAGCTATTCATGTTACAATGATGTGACTGCTGAAGGTTTATAATCTGTAGTGCACAAGACTACAAAGCTCTTAGGCTTAAAACTTGTAATTGACTTAGGCAAACAGGCTCCCAAGCCAGAGATAACTCACCTTGGTAGTGCAGAGGTCACAAGTCACAACTTCAACCTACAAATAAAGGTGAACAATTAGCCAATGCACGGCGCTACAGCCGTGAGGTAGGAAACTAGATGGCGCACTACTCCTCTGAGCGCATGCACATCTCTCACTTTCATAGAGAACACACCTAGAAGATAGCGCCACGACAGGCGCGGACAATCGCCATCAGGCGATGCAAACAATGGGTAGAGTAACTCCAAGCCTGGAGCGCTCAAACACAGTACAGAGCACCTGCAGACATTCTAAAATATAAACCTACACAGACTTATTATGAGACATTCTCGCATATCATTGTCTAAACGCACTTTGCAAAATAAATCACATTTGCATAGATATTTTCACCATTAAACATATACAATCCGGTCACATATAACATACTTTACGCTAATGTACTCTAAATAACAGTTTACTAAGATTTAACATCCAGTAAAGTCTATGAAAGATCTAAAAAATAATCTTTCATCAAAAATGATTTCAATGTCCTGCATATATGAGCCTTGGGGAATAAAAAGGTAAGAAGGGAATGTGTTCTGCAGCTGTATTCACAGAACAAAAGTCCATGCGCAGGCACAGGGCTTAAAACACATAGGGCGAGATGTCCGAAAATTGGCGGTGCTACGTCAGTTTTTAGGCACATTAAATAAGTGTAAAGTCCAACCCTATCAAAAATCTGGCGTCAGGTATACCTTGCATAGTAAACATAATGCACCTAAAAATGATGCGCTGTGCACCTCCATAACGAAATGCGCCTATTGAGGAGCATAGCACATCATAACAAGCAGGGGTGTAACTTTGGTTTAAAAAGTGGGGGGAGACCAGTTTTCCCCCTTATCCCCTATCTTTCTATCCCTCCCTCCTTCACTTGCCTTCCCTTTCACTTCCCCTCCCTTCCCTTCTCTCCCCTCCTCTCCCTGCAGTGAAGCGACCGCCTCTAACCCAGCCAGGAGGTCTGAGGGAGTGCTGTGAACTCCCCCAGAAGGTCCATGCGGAGTCCTTATGGCAAACACTTTTGCAATCCGTAAGGTTATGAGTGGCTCTCTAAGTTTAGAGTCGGACTGGGACTAAAAAGCAGCCCTTGCAATGAAGCTGAACCAGCTAGAATAATTCCCCCTCTAGATGGAAATAAAAAATGTTGTGCAATGCAGCAAATTTCACTTAACCCCTCCCATCCCCCATCACTACTCCATTAAATTTGTTATACACACAACAGAATGAGGAAAATAAAAGAACCCAATCTCACTGCATCCCTAGGAATAACTTAAGTCACATACTGCACCCCAAAATGTATTTTATTACATACCATACACCAGAAATGACATCACTCACTGCACCCCGGAAATTAATTATATTACACATGGAAGCCACAGAAATTACATTACTAACTGCACCTTACAAATGAATTGCACATTGTACTCAAGAAATAATATAATTCACTGTACCCCAAAAATGTATTATATTACACACTGAACCCTAGAAATGAATTACATTACTCACTGTACTCCAGAGATTACATTACACTGTACCCCAGAGATTACATCACACACTGTACAACAGAGATTACATTACTCACCATACCCCATAGATTACTACATTACACACTGTACCCCAGAGATTACATCACACCATACCCCAGGGATTACACTACATTACTCATTGTACCCCAGAGATTATATTACACCATACCCTAGAGATTACATTAAACTGTACCCCAGAGATTATATTACACCATACACCAGAGATTATATTACACACCTTACCCCAGAGATTACATTACACCATACACCAGAGATTACATTTTTCCTCTCGTCCCCTATCTTTCTATCCCTCCCTCCTTCACTTGCCTTCCCTTTCACTTCCCCTCCCTTCCTTTCTCTCTCCTCCTCTCCCTGCAGTGAATCGGCCCCCTCTAACCCAGCTAGGAGGTCTGAGGGAGCGCTGTGAACTCCCCCAGAAGGTCCATGCGGAGTCCTTATGGCAAACACTTTTGCAATCCGTAAGGTTATGAGTGACTCTCTAAGTTTAGAGCCGGACTGGGACTAAAAAGCAGCCCTTGCGATGAAGCTGAACTAGCCCACCTAGAATAATTCCCCCTCTAGATAGAAATAAAAAATGTTGTGAAATTCAGCAAATTTCACTTAACCCCTCCTATCCCCCATCACTACTACATTAAATTTGTTATACACACAACAGAATGAGGAAAATAAAAGAACCTAATCTCACTGTAGCCCTAGGAATCACTTATGTCACATACTGTACCCCAAAATGTATTTTATTGCATAACATACAGCAGGAGTGACATCATTCACAGCACCCCAGAAATTAATTATGTTACACATTGAGGCCACAGAAATTACATCACTGACTGCACCTTACAAATGAATTGCACATTGTACTCAAGAAATAATATAATTCACTGTACCCCAAAAATGTATTATATTACACACTGAACCCTAGAAATCCATTACATTATTCACTGTACTCCAGAGATTACATTACACACTGTACAACAGAGATTACATTACTCACCATACCCCATAGATTACTACATTACACACTGTACCCCAGAGATTACATCACACCATACCCCAGAGATTACACTACATTACTCACTGTACCCCAGAGATTATATTACACCATACCCCAGAGATTACATTACACACTGTCCCCAGAGATTACATTACACCATACACCAGAGATTATATTACTCACTGTACCCCAGAGATTACATTACACCATACACCAGAGATTACATTACTCACTGTACCCTAGAGATTACTATATTACACACTGTACCCCAGAGATTAGATTACACAGCATACCCCAAAGATTACATTACACTGTACCACAGAGCTTACATTACACATTGTACCCCAGATATTACATTATGCACCATACACCAGATATTATACTACTCATTGTACCCTAGAGATTACTACATTACTCACTGTACCCCAGAGATTAGATTACACACCAAATCCCAAATATTACATTACACTGTACCCCAGAGATAACATTACACATTGTACCCCAGATATTACATTATGCACCATACACCAGATATTATACTACTCACTGTATCCTAGAGACTACTACATTACTAACTGTACCCCAGAGATTAGTTTACACTCCGTACCCCAGATATTACTGCATTATTCATTTTACCCCAGAGATTATATTACACTATACCCCAGAGATTATTACAATACACACTGTACCCCAGAGACTAACTACATTAGACAAGGTACCCCAGAAATTGTGTGTATATACATATATTGAACACAGACTACACACTTGGGGTGGGTTCACACAATGTTTTTCGGTACTGACAGTATAGTTTGCTTGTTGGAAATTCAGCACTTGCAAATGCAGAATTCCAACGAGCAAACAACGCAGGCTGATCGAGGCAGATTTCTCCCTCCTATCTATTAGTGCATAAAACACCTCGAAGAAATCTGTGTAGGCGCTGACAGTAGGCGACGAAAATACTCAAGTAAAATCAGTGTCATCTAAACGGCGACACTGATTTTACATAGGGTATAATGTAAATCAGTTTACTGTCGGATTGGACGCCGGTTCTGAGGCAGATCAGCACTGAATCCGCCCCAAAATCAGCATTCATATCTTCTGCATGAATGTACCCTTAAGGTATGTTCACAAGGCGTATAGTGGGGTGTACTATGCGCTCTGCTATATGCCAATTGTTTTCTAAGTATACGCTGGCCAGTCCACCCTTCTAAAATGCTGCGGGGCCGGCCCCATTGACTTTCATTTTCCCCGGTGCATAAGTGCAGAGAAGAAGTGACATGGCTAGATACATGGCTGTACAGTATATACACATCTCACATATACAGTACATACCCTACTCACATGCATACACAATGCCTAGCACCCTTGTCCCCTCCTTACCTGTCTCCTGTAATCTTGTGCAGTTGGCATTCGGCAGGAGCTTCCCTTCTTATCTGATGAGGGCTAAGCATAGGGGAAGTGGTATACAATGGGAGGGAAAGATACAGCCCTAGATACAGGGTGTGCTGGACTGTGAGCAGCATTGTGATTGGTGAAGCAGCCCCTGCTGACTCCTGATCTACCCTATCAGCGCTGCTCTCACTCTGCACTGACACTGTGTCCCCCCAAGATGCACAGAAATATAGGAGGCAAAGGGTTAACCTCTTCCTCCTATGTGCTCTACTCACCCCACTTACTGTATTCTCATGCCTCCATATGGATTATTTTTTATTGAAGTGGCTAAAGAGTCCCCCACCCAGGAAAAAGTCCCCCCCGTACCCCTCTAAAGTTACACCTATGATAACAAGTGTATATGTGTTAGGTGCATTTCACATTTTACATGTGTTAGGTGTATTACAAGTATGTGTTAGGCGAATTTCATATACTTGTAATGATAAGCTATGCGCCTCCGTGCGCGATGTGCCTCGATAGGGAAATTACATACGGTTCTAATATGTTTTGTGCTGCGATTAGTGCTAATCACGGCACATTGCATATCATTAGAAGCGTATGTAATGCCCCTATCGAAGCAGATCGTGCACAGAGGCGCATAGCTTATCATTACAAGTATATGAAATGCGCCTAACACATACATAAAATGCGCCTAACACATATACAATTGTAATGATGTGCTATGCGCCTCAATAGGTGCATCTTGTTATGGAGGCGCACAGCGCATCATTTTTAGGTGCATTATAATGTGTCGGTCCCGGCATATAATGCGCCTAGTTTTGGTGTATGACAGTTCATTTACATCCAAAATATGGCGTAGAACAGTTCTTTCCAGCTTTTAAAGAGACTTACATCATGTGGGGTCCGTAGTATAGGAAGCTACTGTAAGGTGGGATCATATGTTGAGGGACGCTCGGGGACATAACCAGGTGTTATCCTCGCACAATGGCCTTTCTCTAGAGGGTCAGCGAATCTCGCACCACAATGCAAGCAAACATCAGCTGGGGAGTGGACAAATACATGGTTAACCAACATAGGTGGTGGTGGTGGTGGGTTAACGGGGACAGCAGCTACAGGTGCTGGTGTAGGGGCAGGGAACAGCAGGTGGGGGCATGTTAGCCGCATAGTGGGGCACAAAATACAAAGGCTTAAAATTAGCCCAGGACGGGACAGGTGGGAAAGTGGAGTGGGAGGTCATGAAGGTATATGTTACCGGGCAGTTCAGAATCACCCGGGATGCTAACACTTCCGCTTGGATATCTATCTGGTCTCCGGTCCACTTGTCGTACACCGACCTGGCATCCCACTGTGCAGATGAAGGCTCTGACTTTCTTGGTGCTGTCATCTCGGGTTGTGATATGCTGGCAGGTTGGCCTGGGGACATCTTGCAGCTTGGGTTTCCTCCATCTCCCAGTTCTCACTGAGCGGTAGGGGCTTGTTGTCATGATTGTTGATTGGCAGATTTAGTTGTTCCACAGCAGCAGCCCAGAATCCTCCAACACATTTGGTAGAGCATACTCTGGTGCCCGGCAAAAAGTTGTGGTAGGTCAGGGGTCTGTCACGTCTCTTTACTTCCCATCTGTTCACAAAAACGCAATGCCCAGTGCCATCTTCCTCAATAAATCCGTACCCAGGGCCAGCATGAAATTCTATCACAGTACCGGTATCGCTACAAGTGGCACCCCAGGGATCTCCTTCTCCCTTGTTGTCCATGAAGACCTTTGCCAACCGCTCCACTCTGCTGTTCTTGCTCTGGGGGTTGCAGGCAATGGACTGCATTTAGCTTGGCAGTAGTGAACCTTGGAATCACAGACTAGGGAACAATAAAGGGAACAGCAGCAGGAATCACCGGGGCTTCAGACAGATTACTCACAGGTTTGTCAGCTGGTACAGTCGCTTCCAGAGTTTCCTCAGAAACTGCAGGTGGAGGGCTATCGATGTGAACCCTCTTGATTAGCAAAGTCTCCATGTACTCAATGTCACAGAGTAAATCAGCTTCATCTCCAAAGACCCAGTGTGGTATCGGGCTTGGGGTGTTAGGTCTCGCGCTGGTATACCGATTCTCCAGGTCCTGCATGCAATTTGGCGGGCATTACTTAGGCGGTGTGGGGCCCAAAAGGGGCTTGGGGAAACGCATTTGATTGGCAGAAATTTCTCCAAAACTTCTCCGGCAGCTCTTTAGAGTCTTTCTGTTTCTCACAAGTTTTCAGAAAAGTATCTCTTACTTTCACCACAGTGACAACTGGCCTGTCTCTTTGTTCAGCGGGGCTGTACATTTATTGTTGCTCTGGAGCCTAAGGGGGCCCAAAGTCCCCTCTGCCATGAAGGAACCTATTAGTATTATAAATAGCACACAGTAGTTGGGGGCCCTTTTATAGATTTTGCATTGGGGCTGAAGAGCTTTAAAGGGGTTTTCACATCACAATGATTAGCTTTAAACATGTAGGGAAAGGTAAATGGGGACAATACCCAAAACCATTGGGGGTTTTGATTTTACTTTGTTCATGAGATTAAGAAGATTAGATCGACTGCTAGTGCACAAATGTTTCTATAGGTTACTTATCAACTATCATTGCTCCAAGCTACTGTCAGTCAGTCAGTCAAACCATGGTGAGTCCTTCCCTCTGAGTCCATTGCAGACGAATCTTTTTTTTGCCTAGGGTTTTGAATGGTTGACGCAGTGGTAAATTGTTTTTATTATAATTGATTTAGTTACCTCTCTCCCGCATTAGAAAGGGGCACAGGTTCAGAAACCAGCATGAGAGAGTTAAGGGCGCCCCCACGCATGGGGTTTTCGGAAATAACACAAAAGGTTTTTTTAAACCCCCGGCCCCCCGAATAACATTGAAATCCCCAAAAATTTTTCTATCCCGGTTTTCAGAGGGAAAAGGCATGTGAATGGGAAGGGGGAGGGCTTTTCTCCGCTCATCGCGGAGATAAGGCGCCAATCCCCCCGTGGGAACGGCACACAAACCAGACAAATACAGGTTGGATAAACCAACCGGTATTGCCATTTTCCTCTAAACGGC
>JAODAL010075970.1:0-13790 GCA_025379985.1 Phyllomedusa bahiana | reverse complement strand
CCGGCCGCCCTTGGGGGGAGGGGCGCGCCCGACGGCCGTGACGAGGCGCCTGGAGTCGGAGCGGGTAGGTAAGCTGTTATTACCGGGGACGAGCGCGGCCAGGACCCCCAGGGGACCGCACCGCCATCCCCCGCGGCACACGAGAGGGCCGGGGAGCAGCGGACCCGCGCCCGGCGAGTTGCGGCGCCGTGTTACAGACAAGCTCCCAAATAGAGAGGACTGTCTGCAGCCACCCACCCCATCCACAAGGGGGGATTGCAACGGAGGACGGGGATTCCCGGCCATTTTTAAAGGGGACCTAGGGATGCGTGCACGCCAACGAGCTCGGACTGTGGAAGGCCGATTTTAGTTTAGGTATTTTAAGTTCATTTCAGGCCAAAGGAGGGTTTCCCAAAATACATCCTCCTGTACAGGACTTGGAGAGTTTGATATCACACCTTTAGTACTTAAAACCGGGTTTCATCTGTAGGGAAAATTTTGTGTGCAGGTGTTTGGGAAAGGGGAAGGGGTAAAATCCTTTAAGCTATGTAAGCGCTTTGCGAACCACGAGCCCCTGCAACGCCCCCACACAAATTGTTCCCTGTTGGTGATTAGGTTTTAAAAAGGAAGGGGTTATCGGCCCCCAACCCCACTTTAGGTAAAGTTACCAGGCATCCACAGAATACACTTTGGGGGGTGCGCTTGCAGCACAGGGGCCCAGGATACTTTTTGTAAATTTGTTTTGGGGGGGACCTGTTCACCATCTTGTTTGGGAAAATTCAGAAAAACAAACCGTTGTTGGCTTGTGTGGAGTGTGTTTCTTTGTCTGTGACTTCTTTGTATTCCGGTAAACCCCCCTTTGGGTACTCGGTTCATGCTTCCTATTAGAAGAATAAACTAAAAAAAACCTCCCTTTTTTCAAGAATAGTTTAAAGGAAAAACCTGTACAAGATTATGCCCCCTTTCTGAGGACAGGCACAAGCTAGTGACAGACATGGGTTTCCAGCTCTGGTCCCTTATTTTTTAAAGACAGAAATTTTTAGGATTTAATGCTAAATCAAATTTCATACAGGTGTTAGCCCCGCCCAATGGCAGTTTTTCTCTTGTTTTACCATTCAAATAATAGGTCGAAAGTTGAGGTGGGCGGGCTAACTTCAGGGGGTGGGGGTTTGAAAAAACTGACTTTTGTTTGACCTTTTTGGGCTGAAAATCAGTTTGGCATTAAATACTCTAAAACTCAGCACTTACAAAATAAGGACACAGCGCGGGAAAACAGCGCTCTGCACTAGTTTTGTGTTCCCCTCACAAGGGGGGCATAAACTAGTGCAGGTTCTTTTTAAAAATTACTGCAAATGGAAGAAAAAAAACAAGCAAGGCACCCTTTTGCAGATAAAACTTTCTGAGCGGGTTGTGCAAAGTAATGGCACAACTCATATAATAGCGTGTGAATAGTGAAAAAGATCCCGAGAAAGAAGCCGAGCGCCCTTTTGCCAGGAAAAAGGGGGTTGAACCCCCCACGAATTTACGTGGTCTCCGTTAGTTGTATAGATTGATTTTATGTGTAAATAACCCGATCAATCTATGTTCAAGAATATATCTACTATAATACTGCTTCCTATGTAGCAGAATATAACCACTATAAAACTGCCCTCTATGTACAGGAATATAACTACTATAATACTGCCCCCTATGTACAAGAATATAACTACTAAATCACCCCTTGACAAGAAAATAATACTTAATACCCGTCCTCTAGTACAGGAATATAACTATATGATAACGATTCCCCATGTACAAGAATTTAATACCATAATACTTTCTCCTAGTACAAGAATTAACCCCTGAATATCCCCTATGTACAAGAATTTAGTCTATAATACTGCCCCCATGCACAAAATATCTACATAACACTGCCCCCTTGTACAAAAAAATAAACACTATAAGCTGCCTCTTTACAAGAATATAACTACTATAATCCTACCCTCTTTGTACAATAATAAAACTACTATAATAATGTTCCTATGTACAAGAATATAACTACCACAACACTGTCCTCTATGTAAAAGAATATAACTACTATAATACTTAACCCTAAATAAAAGACTATAACTACTAATATTGCCTGTATGTTCAAGAATATTTCTATACTTCTCTATATAATACTATATTGACAATCCTATTTCTTTATATTAATGTACTAGAGTTTTGTAGCTGTTATTGAAGTTTCACTTGCAGATGATAATGTGATACATACACACTATTATATAAAACATAACATATAGCTAATGTTACATTGCACCAATACGTTTGCTGTCATACTGTATATTACAATAACTGCGGTTGTGTTTAGGGCTGGGACCCAGTGGTGAGTGGTTGCTGCGGCTGTAGGGAATATTTCACAATCTCTGTTTTTTTTAACTTGGGTAATGACCGCTCAGTAAAGCAGCTGCTCCAATCAAATAGACCAGAGATCAGCGAAGGATCATGAACCTGGAGGATTACTGGAAGAACTCCTGATACTAGTGAGGTGAGACTCAAATAGCAGATATGACAGATCCTGCATAGGAAACACTGCTGATTGTTCTGTAATACATACATTATGAGAACATTAACACCACAGATGACATAAGGTAAAACCTCTCTAAGCACTGGTAATGTAGTGGGAGTAACCTGTAGTCCTATGTAATTCCACACAGAGGTAACTGATAACTCTCTGAGTACAGATAATGTAAATGTAACCTGAAGTCCTGTGTAAAATCACAGGTAGCACAACGATAACTCTCTAAAGACACATACTGTAGTAAATGTTACCTACAGTCCTATGTAACACCGCAAATAATACACAGTGATAACTGAGAACAGATAATGTAGTAGATGTTACTTGCAGTCCTATGTAACACCACAAATAATACACAATGATAACTGAGAAAAGATAATGTAGTAGATGTTACTTGCAGTCCTTTGTAAAATCACAGATTACCTAGTGATAACACTGTAAGAACAGCAGATAGTGTAGTACATGTTACCTGTAACACCACAAATAACATACAGTGATAATTCTGAGTACAGATAATATAGAGATGTTACTTATAATTCTTTGTAAAATCACAGATAACACAGTGATAACTCTCTAAATACAGAGAATGTAGAAGTTGTTACTTGCAGTCCTATGTAACACCACAGACAACACACAGTGATCGCTCTCTGTGGTAGATAATAGCTGCTGCATGATCTGTACTCAGATAACACAGTTATAACATCTAGTACATTGTCTATAGTCAGAACATTATCTGCAGTCCTATTTAACACCACAGATAACACACAGTGATAATTCTAAGAACAGATAATGTAGTGGATGTTATCTGCAGTCCTATGTAACACATTCACATGTATTTACAGATTTTATTTATATGAATTCAGTATGGTGGGTTTTTTTCCCAGATCCTCCTTGTTACATTGCCATTAGTTTAAATTTTGTGCATTTTTTTGAAGAATAAAATAGATTTTTATTCTTTTGGGTCAAAATATATTTTTTTAACTTTATTTCCCACTTCTGATCATCTGTGATGTCTAATATACTGGCACCTGGATATATTGTTCTGGATATGTGTTCTGGATCATTTTGGAATTTTGTATGAGAAGAACAACGTTCTGTAAAATCTGTTGGATATGGATGAAGCTGGACATTTGCCCCCATATTATGTCCTTTAGTGCGGGGAGTGTACTTGTCTGTCAATCCTGCAATTAAAACTGAAAAATCCTTCCCTGTAGAGTGCTATAAAATAGTTTTTTAGTTATGTTCACACAGCGTTTTTTATACATATTTTGATGTGTATTACATGCAATATTGTGTATAAGAGTATAAGATGTACTACACTATAAGACTCACCTAAACAAGGAAAAAGCTCTAGCTTCCCATGAAGCATGAATCTTTAAAGGGGTTTTCTGACTATAATGATTAGCTTTTAACATGTAGGGACAGATAATTGAAGACGTTTTCTAAATACTTTACTTTGTTCATTTTTCTTTGGTCAGGAGACATAATCTCCTCTTAGATCATAAAGTTTCTTTGGTTATGACCATCTCTCTCCTCCACCTCTCCCTGCTCCCTCATCTCTCATTGCTCCAAGCTGCTGTCAGTCATTCACTCTGTCCATGGTGACTCATCTCCTGCAGAGTCTTATCTCTAGTAATGGATTTTGAAAGCTTCTCATTTAGCTAATTAAACACCCTTTAGTCGCCTGCAGCCTGAGTACTGCACTTTATAAATCTCTTGCACTTGTCAGTGTAACAAGAATAGCTAGGAACATCAAAGCTGATGTGTCAATAATTGCTATAGACCTGCCCTCAGCCTGACCAGGAAGTGTGAGTCTAAAGCTGGCTGTGGCTCTGTGAAACTGCATGGTGAGAAAAACTCTTTAATTTTTTTATTTTCATTTTATTTAATTTTCTAATAAAAACCACAGAAAAAGATATGCTTACGTGTTTAAGGCATACTAGCCCCTCATCATAAGACAAAGTTTTAAGCAGAAGCAAATAAGAATGTTTTTAAACCAACACCTTTGCAAAATTTGCAGCTGCATGAGGATAAGTCACCTAAATAAAATATAAACTACACCTATATATCCCTATGTTTTTGTGGTTATCAGGGGCGGGGCTTAAATGGTGTATTGGGCTGTTTTATAAATTTGATATATTTATTTTTTACTTATTTTACATATTGTGCCTTCCATAAGGTCAGAAAAAGATCTTTACATAAGTTTTTTTTTGCTGATTTCCCCAGTAAATTGTGCTGATATATTAGTCCTATCTACAGTGCAGCTACAGCCCCCCAAACTTACTATAGAGCAAGTCTGGATCTAACAAGACCCAGCTGCTCCTGCAGTTAACGATACCCAGTGATGACTTGGTAACCGAGAATGGGAAAAGGGAAAAATTGTGCGTCCAATCATCAGGAAGGCAGGAATGGTAATAAATGCTCACTACCTTCTCTCTGGAGATCACAGCTGCCTCTGACGGATGGCTCTCCGCTCCTGCAGCTATGCAATTTTCCTACTCTGCAAGGACATTCTAGAAAAGGTATATTTAGACTTTAAGACACACTACAGCCTTGTTTTTATGGGAAAAAGTGTGTTAAAGTGTGAAAAATGCAGTATTTACTTTAATGTGTCGTGTTTATTTATTTATTTATATATATATATATATGTGTGTATATATATATATATATATATATATATATATATATATATATATATATATATATATATATATATATAAAAAAAATAAAAAAAGTCCACGGCACTCCAAAATGCGTTCAAGCAATAAGGTAATTTATTCCTCCATGCTCAAAAGAGCGACGTTTCAGCCCCCTCACAGAGCCTTTGTCAAGCCTGTGAGGGGGCTGAAACGTCGCTCTTTTGAGCATGGAGGAATAAATTACCTTATTGCTTGAACGCATTTTGGAGTGCCGTGGACTTTTTTTATTTTGTATTTTGGAACTTCTTGTATCAGAAGCTTTTGCTGCTGGCACCCTCCTTCTAATCCTTCAAGTAGTTCTTTGGAGTGCTGCTATTTTTCATACGAAAATATATAAAACTATGCAAAATATTCATGGAAAATGCACATAGTGTACACACAGATGTTTTTGTATATTTTTCAGCTTGAACAATGGTAATGGTACCCCACTATAGAATCCTTACCAGGGTCAGACACCAACAAAGGGCACCCACTAATTTGGTGAAACATAGTATGTCCACCTCTGAACATACTTAAATAAAACTAGATCTGATTTCTGAGCAGTTTACCTGACTGGAACCCACAGTTGCTTACATGATAGGAAAGGCTGGGCTCCACTGCAAACTTCTAAATGTGCCCTGCTTCCC
Source organism: Phyllomedusa bahiana (assembly GCA_025379985.1). Classification (NCBI taxonomy): domain Eukaryota; kingdom Metazoa; phylum Chordata; class Amphibia; order Anura; family Hylidae; genus Phyllomedusa; species Phyllomedusa bahiana. The sequence goes on along the minus strand of JAODAL010075970.1, from coordinate 7,929 downwards.
CCGACATTCCTCAGTACCTCAAATTAATCATCAAACAGTTACCAAGCAATGCCACTACACAAGGAGCAAACATCACACCATGTATATTACTATCATACTCTCAATGAATAAAACCCACCATACCAAGAAACCACATTAGCAATAATGCCACTACATGAGGGCCAAACACTACTGCCAGAACATGACCACATGCCACCACCACAAAGTGACTGTGTAATACCACCATACTGTTACTAAATAAAGACCACTATACAAAGACAAGCTCCTCATAGTGTTACACACTACAGCCCCTCAAACAGCTTAACCCCCTAAAAACCTGGTATATAATGATACCGCAAGCTGTGCCCCCTAAAATAAAAAATAATCTGCACTGTTCTCCTGAAAGAAATTATAATACACCCCATACCTCCTGATACTATTATGTTACACAATATTTTCACCATACAATGGTCTTTCCTGGGACATTGTATCCCGAAACTACACGCCCCATACAACGTCACAGACACTGCCGATCTGCAGCTCATGTGATTTATGGAAAATCCAACCAACTGTCATAAACATTTTATTTGTAAAACCTCTGTATTAGTGAAGTGCATGCAGTAACTGTCGGTATAGCAGTGCCTCTGTATAGTACATTATAGTACAAAATGTCCTGTACTGGTCTTTACATGTCCCAGGATGAGTAGCTCCTTTGAGTACCAGGTGAGTGCAGCTGCCTTTCCTTTATTTTGGTACATTGTGTAAAAAGCACATGATCCAAAGAAGCTCCTGTCCTCAGAATACAAAGTGATTTCCAGCTTCCAGCAGCTCTTTCTGACTGACGTATGTAAGAACTTGCTTTATCAGAATTAATTACCGTATATACTGGAGTATAAGCCGAGTTTTTCAGCACAAAAAATGTGCTGAAAAATCCCCCCTCGGCTTATACTCGAGTCACTGTCGGCGCTTGGGCGCTGCGATGGCCCGTGCGCCTTCTGCTACATGCGACTCCTCAGGGAGCGCATATAGCAGAATTCCGAGTAAGCTGACAGCGACGGGCACTGCTTTGGCCCAGGCGCTGTCAGCGATCTCTTCCTCTATATGCGACCACCGGAGCGCATGTAGGTGAAGAGATACCACTGCGGAGTAGAGAGCAAGCGCTCCCTGCTCTGCAGTGGACCGGCACAGGCAGCGTGCGCGGCCTGATGACATCGCCGTGCCGGAAGACGGAGAGAGCCGCGCGAGGGCCGATTTGCGAGGAGGCGGAGCGGCGAGGGACCGAGGTGTTTGTATTTGTTTTTTTTTTTTTAATAACCTGCCTATACCTGCCTTTAGGGACATATATCTGCCTATACCCTACCTAGAAGTAATACCTGCCTATTCCTGCCTATGGGGACATATACCTGCCTATACCCTACCTAGAAGGACATATACCTGCCTATAACCTGCCTATCCCTGCATTTGGGGACATATACCTGCCTATAACATACCTATAAGGACATATACCTGCCTATTCCTGCCTATAAGGACATATACCTGCCTATAACTGCCTATGGGGGACATATAACTGCCTATGGAGGACATATACCTGCCTATAACCTGCCTATGGAGGACATATACCTGCCTATACATACCTATGGGGGATATTAAACTTCCTATACCTGCCTATGTAATTTTATTGGTATCCATTTTTATTTTTGAAATTTACTAGTAGCCGCTGCATTTTCCACCCTACGCTTATACTCGAGTCAATACGTTTTAACAGTTTTCTGTGGCAAAAGTAGGTGCCCTGGCTTATTCTCGGGTCGGCTTATACTCGAGTATATACAGTATCCACTTCATTTTGTCTAATCTTAATTTTTTACTGGACTTGGGTTGGCATTTTAGGGGCTTTGGAACTAGTTACAAGTTTTCCACAGAGTTATGGTTTTAGCACACAATAGTTATCCCGGAAACAATTTATATTGTATGTTGAGTGACCACTGTAGATTACACAAAGTGCTCCTAAAGTTAATTATAATATATACTGGACCGCTAAAATTATTTACATTACACAATGTATCCCCTGAAATTAAAGTGGTTGTCCAGGTCTTCCTTTTACAATAAACTATTTCTGCTGCTGTCACAAAGTAGGAAAATAAATGCACTCACCATTGTTCTTATCTCCATTCCAGTGAAACTGGTGCCAGTACTTTCGACAGGTCTCCTGCCGACAGTCAGAATGTCACCACTGCAGTTACTGATTGGCTGCAGTGGTCACGTGCCATTGCCTGATGTCAAACACTCCAGAGTAAGGACAGCAGTATAACTGGACTGGAAATGAGGACAAAGGTGAGTATATTTTTTAATTTTGTGACAGCAGCAGCAATAATTTATTGCAGAAGGTGGCCCCGAATAAAACCTTTAATTCTACTATACCCCAGAAAAGTACAGGCAGTCCCCGGGTTACCTACGGGTTAGGGACTGTAGGTTCGTTCTTAAGTTGAATTTGTATGTAAGTCGGAACCAATATATTTAGTACATGTATGGTGTATGGTGTATATGTATGGTGTGTATGGTGTGTAATTATAGGCAGGTATATGCCCCCATAGCAGGTATATGTCCCCCATAGCAGCTATAGGCAGGTATATGTCCCCTCATAGGCAGGTATTGGTCCCTTATAGCACGTAAAGGTCCCCATAGCAGGTAGAGCTCCCCCATCGCAGGTATAGGCAGGTATAGGTCCCTATAGCAGGTATAGGCAGGTATGTCCCCCATAGGCAGGTATATGTCCACCATAGCAGGTAATAGGCAGGTATGTCCCCCATGGATAGGTATAGGCAGGTATATGTCCCCATAGCAGGTATAGCTAGGTATGTCCCCCATAGATAGGTATAAGCAGGTATTTCCCCCATAGCAGGTATAGGCAGGTATGTCCCCCATAGATAGGTATAGGCAGGCATTTCCCCATAGATAGGTATAGGCAGGTATGTCCCCCATAGATAGGTATAGGCAGGTATGTCCCCCATAGATAGGTATAGGCAGGTATGTCCCCCATAGATAGGTATAGGCAGGTATGTCCCCCATAGGCAGGTATGTCCCCCATAGGTAGCTATAGGCAGGTATGTCCCCCATAGGCAGGTCTTATTAAAAAAAAAAACAAATACAAATACTCACCTCACTCCCCCGCTGCTCCGAGGCTTACCTCCGACTCCTGGTCTTCTGGCACAGGCTGGTGATGTCATCAGGCCACGTGATGACATAACACGCTGCCTGTGTCAGAGACTCCGGAAGGTCGCATGTCTGCTTGCAGCCTTCCGGAGTTCTATTGTAGAGCAGGGAGCGCTCGCTCTCTGCTCCTCAATAGAGGTTTTGGCTCTATGCGCTCCGGGAGGAGTCGGGTACAGCCGAAGCAATCCCCGCCGGTGCCCGGGCCATGGCAGTGCCCGGATGCCAACGGGGACCAGAGAGTCAGCTGTATGCGCTCCCAGGAGCATGCAGCTGTGAAGATCGCTGACAGCGCCCGGGCCACCGCAGCGCTCCGAGGCTGTCGGCTGTCCCTGGCTTGCGTCGTTCCAGTCCCCGTTCATAACTAGGGGACAGACGCAAGTCGGAACAACGTAAGTTGGGGACTGTCTGTATTATAGCATACCCTGTTCCCCCAGAAATTATTTGGCTAAGTTCACACTAAGGATTTTAACATTTAGGGTGACATGTCTGAAAAGGCACTTTAAATGAGTGTATAGCGCACCTGAATGTATGAACCTTTCATAAATCTGAGTGTTTTATACCTTCCATAGTATATTTGAGGCACCTATTTAGGTGCATAGCATATCTTGGGCGCAAAGCTACATATTTTAGGCGCTTTCAAATGTGTCGTGCCTGGTGCAAAATTCACCTAGTTTTGGTTTCTGACAGTTCTTATATAGAGAGGGGAATAGGGCATTAACAGTTTTTTGCCAAAATGCACCCAAAAAATGTTGTAGCCAAATTCTGACATGCGCCCTTAATGCAGATTCCACATTGGATTCTTCCTTAAAAAATTGTGTATTCCACTTGAATTGCCAGTCTGTGCTGTAGTACATGCTGATTTTCCACACTATGGATCTGAAATCGATGGTGCAGAAAAAAGGTATGAACATGTTCATTCCTTGAGTAGATCCTCATCAAATCCTAGTCTAGGAGATAATGCAAGTTAACCCACTGAAATGGAGATAACATATGTCAGAATTGGAGGCAAATACTGCTTCTTTTTAGGCAAAAATCCACGACAGAAATTGAGTTTCTCCTTGGATTTCGGCCAATAAGATAAGTTCCGAGTGTGAACTGAGCTTTGTATTATATCCTCCCCTGGTGGTCTAGGACATTGAAGGGGTAAAGGGTCTTTGGTGGGCTTATAACAGTAGATGGGCGAAGTCAAAAATTTCCCTTGTGGTCCAGGACAATGAGCAATTAATGTAAGGATTCTTGGTGGTCTAGAGCTGTGTAGGGGTTAGTATGGACCCATGGTTCAGGACAGGGGAAGGGTTAGTGCTCTACCCAACTCTCATCATACAGAAAGAAGCGCTCTAAGCTGCCAGCTAGTATCCAGGCCCCAAAAGGGTCAAGAGCCCCCATTGTGGTCCACCAGTGCTCACAGTAATAGTTGTGATGTTCCAGCTGCTTCCCTGACTGAAGCACTAACATTACAGCAGTTTACCTAGTTTAATCATTTGTGATGTCACGGAAACTTACCTGGGTGATATACATGCGATGACATTAGTGGTCTGCCTATCAGAGGCAAAATCTGTTATCTACAGCAACTTATAAGACTAAAAACTCACATTGTGATGTCATAAACATACCCTAAGGCTTGTCCCCACGGCACGGGTTTTCACCCAGTTTTTCAGACGTTTTTTTAGTTTTTAAAAAACCCTCTGTAAACCGGGGGACAACTTTTTTAAAATGTACGCTATGGAAAACCCGCGCAGCAGGCCCCACTACACGGGTTTTCCACTGGGTGGTTTTTCAGACCACCGGCGGTCTCACAAACATTCAACATGTTCATTCTTGCGCCCGGTTTTCGGGCGGAAAATTAACATGTTAATGTGAAGAGGGAGGGCTTTTCTCCGCAAATTGCGGAGAAAAGCCGTCTCCCGGCGGCCGTATGCATGGCCACAAAGCAGAGCACATACCGGTCGGGATTTCCGACTGGTATTTGCACTGTGCTGTGTGAACGGCCCCTAAAGGAAACACATTTGTGATGTCAATGTAGTTTATCTGACTAAAATTCACAACCATGTCACAGCAGATTACCCAATAGCGACACATGTGTGATGCTGCAGAGTATTACCTGTCTGAAACCCACTTGCTATTCCCAGTGGTTTACATTACATTAACACATGTGATTTTCTAGAAACCAGCAGTTGTGATGTCACTTCCACCCATGTTTGGGAACCACAGTGTTGTCATACTAGCTTGCCTAGTTTAACCCCTTAAGCCGAACGCCTGAAAAGTAGTTAAAGGGGTTGTCTCGCTACAAAGAATAGCTTTCAAATTGTAGGGAACACAAAATAAAGACATTTTCCAAATATATATTGCTTTGTTCCTCTGTTTTCCCTAAGGAGATACAAGTGAAAATTTATGACCTCCCTGGCTATTTCAGTTTTCCCCCAGTAACCGACCTGTAAACAATTCTCTCCTGTGTTTGTTCTATTGAGATACAGTGAGTGATTCATCACACAGGTCAAGGCAGTGTCCATGCTGCTGAGCAGTGAAAAGCTTGATTTATGTAAAAAAAACCACTGTAATTAGGGCTTTTGTTTTGGGGATCAGATAAAACCTTCTGAGAGCAGTTTGAAAAGCTTCTCAGCTAATCTGATCTAATTAGCAACTGAAAGCATGGAGCACAGAGCTGTATGCAAATTAGTCAGTCTGAACCAGGAAGTGACAGAGTATTTCATTCATGCATTCTCTGAAACTCTGTAGGGAGACAACTCCTTTAATGACCAGAACATTTTTTTAGTTTTTGCCTCCTTGCGTTTCAACAGTTGTAACTTTTTTTTTTTCAGTGATGCTGTTGTGTGAGGCCTCGTTTTATTCGAGACAATTTGTACTTTATGAGGGAATAGTTTAAGTTCACTTATAAATAATTGCAGTATTTTTTTTTTTAAACATTTTTTTTTGTTTTTTTATTTTTATTTTTTACACCATTCACATTTCACACTTAATAACATTGTTAGATTAATTCTACCGTTATTACGGTCGTGTGATACCAAATATGTGTAGGTTTTTTTTTGGTGTTTAATTTATGCACAATTATTTTTTATTAAATATTTATTTTTATTTTATTATTTAATTTTTTATTCTTTTTGTACACTTTTTATGGCTTTTTTGTACTTTTTTTTTACTCCCATGAAGGAGAACTGTTTATATTTTTTTTTTTTTTTTTTTACAACTTAGTAATGTATTAGGTTAATTCATATATGCAATACATTCTAATCTGTGTCAGTTTGACACAGGCAGTGATTAGGACAGCACACAGTGCGTCCTAGTCACTGGCTTCTTACACAGATACACAAACAGCTCTGGGGCCACGCTGGGTCCCCAGAGCTGACTGTGCAGCCGTTCCCCGGGCTCAGTCAGGTCACCGGGTGATCCGATCACCCGACAGAGCAGGGGAACCCTTTGATTGCGCTGCGGTAACGCACCGCCGCTATCAAAGGGTTAAAGCATCGGGTTGCGGAGGTTTCCTCCGCTCCCCGGTGCTTGCAGGGAATGCTCTGGGATCAGGGCTGTGTAGTACAGCCCAGATCCCAGCACAGCTGCGGCCCCGGGCGCCCCAAACTCCGATGTCTGCAGCGACGTCTAAAGACGTCGCTGCAGACGAACAACCTGAAATGCCCGCCGTCAAAAGACGGTGCGCGGTCGTTAAGGAGTTAAACCTGCTTGCGATATCTCCATTACCCTTATTGAAACATAATTGCAATGTCACAGGCTTATCTCACATCTGCATCAGAGGTTATGTTCGGAATTTCCGTTACAGAGTTGCAAATTGACATAAAAGGATCCGTTTTATAACAGAAACCAACGTTGCCTGACGGACCCTATTGATTACAATGAGTTTGTTGGATTTCCGCTGTGGTTTTTGTTGTTTAGGGTTAAAAATAGCGCAGTGCTGTTTTATTTGTCATTTCTAAGAGAACATGGAACGGAACCGCCAACGTGTATGTGAACCCATATGTTCACACGGTGTATTGTGGAGCATATTGGGGGTGGTGGGTGGCCCCATTCACTGCAATAATCCGCGATACGTAAACACCGGTAAAAAGTGAAATGTCAATATGCGTTGGGGAAGACAGACATAATTCCTAGTGCTCTATGAGAGCTATGAATTACCATAATTGCGGGGCGCATTTAGGGCGCATAGAAGAGTAATTACGCGCCAAAAAGTGGCCCACAATTACGCCATGTGACCGTACCCTTAGTCTGATGATAGGATGCTAGCCACAAACCACCTCATTCATGGCTCTTCAGAAAACAGACTCTTTGACGTGATCTAATAAGAAAAGGAACCACTGTTACCACCTGGCCCAAACCTTCTCATGAGCCTTGCAACATTGGAACAAAGCTTCAAAAATATCTTAGTAATTGATCTGCAACTTTCTAATACACTTTGTGGTCCAATTCCTCACCTTTTTTCGAAATTGTACTTGCTGTCTTTAAATGGAAAGTTTCTTGTACAGATCACATACTTCTCACAGCTGAATATCTGTTAGGTCGTGTCTCCACAGCACTGGTTTTTGGTTGGATTTTTAAGTGGATTCCGCAAGAATCTGACTGTAAACAATGCACATAGACCACAATAGAAAATCCAAGCTGTAATCTACACAGCACAGATTTTCTATTGTTGGATTTCTAAACCACATGTTCTATAATCTGATGATTACGGCGGTTCTATATACTGGGCCCAAATCCAAGAACCCCCGGTTT
>JAODAL010075969.1:0-13791 GCA_025379985.1 Phyllomedusa bahiana | reverse complement strand
TTACTAAAAATTTAAAGTTTGTTATTAGTGTCATGACTAAAGCCATACTTTCAGCTTTCATTTGAGGGTATCCATATTAAAATTGGATCAAGGGTTTAGGCGTTTCAGCTTCTTAAAATTTGCCACCCTGTTTTAAAGGACAAATTAAATAATTGTAAATAAAATGTTAATTTTTAAAACTTGCTTGAAAACCTTTTGTTGGCAATGACTGCCTGAAGTCTCGAACTCATGAACATCACCAGATGCGGTTTCCTCCTTTTCAATGCTCTGTCAGGCCTTTACTGCAGCAGTTTTTAGCTGCTGTTCGTGGGCCTTTCTTTCTGAAGTTTAGACTTTAACTCCTTAACGACCGCGGCGCGGTCTTTCGGTGTGGGTCGTTCGTCTGCAGCGACGTCTTTTGGCGTCGCTGCAGACATTGGAGTTTGCGGCGCCCGGTGCCGCAGCTGCGTTGAGATCGGGGTTGTCCTACATGGCCCTGATCCCAGAGCATCTCCTACCAGCATCGGGTTGCGGAGGTAACCTCTGCAACCCGGCGCTTTAACCCTTTGATTGCGGCGGTGCGTTACCGCAGCGCAATCAAAGGCTTCCCCTGCTCTGTCGGGTGATCGGAACACCCGGTGACCTGCCAGAGCCCGGGGAACGGCTGTACAATCAGCCCTGGGGACCTAGAGTGGCCCCAGAGCTGTCTGTGTATGAAGCCAGTGACCAGGACACACTGTGTGCTGTCCAGATCACTGCCTGTGTCAAAGTGACACAGATTAGAATGTATTAGCATATATATATGCTAATACATTACTAAGTGAAGAAAAATAAATAAAAAAATTTAAAAACAGTTCTCCCTTCATGGGAGTAAAAAAAAAAACAAAAAGTGTAAAAAAAAAGTGTAAAAAAATAAATAATAAAATAAAAATAAATATTTAGTAAAAAATTATTGTGCATATATTACACACACAAAAAAACCTACACATATTAGGTATCCACACGACTATAATAGCCTGTAGAATTAATCTAACAAGTTATTAATAGTGTTGAGCGATTTTTATCGACAAAGTTGAAATCGGCAAGCTTTTTATGGTGATCTTAATTTCCAGATCATGCGATAATTAAGGTTAAAATCTGTGCATCATCTATTAAGATCGCGCTTTTTCGGCGCTTCCTGTAATTTTGGCGGCCAGCAAATCAGATTACAGAATAGAGCAGGGTGAGATGTGTGTGCGACGTCATGACTGGGATGTGTATGGTTGCGATTGGCTGGAAAAATCACATGACCTCGTTTTACATAGAACAGCTTTTTCCTGTTTCAGCCTCAGTGTCTCTCAGCGTCTCATAGGGATAGGACCTGCGCTCTGCCTGTGGCCAAACAGCTCAGCGAATTAGTCTATTTCTGCACAGAGAAACCTCTACTATTAGCTGTGATCTTCCAATTTAGTTAGATTAGAGATTTGAAGATTTTATGTAGTTAGCTAGAGAATTTTAAAGCACAATTCTACCACTGTAAATTCACGGCGGGGGTGCGGGGGGGGGGCCCACGGGCGAACACAGACAAGCTCTATCTATAAAGAACACTGGATAAAGTTCACCAAGACTTAGTGTAGACATTGTAGTGGAATATCTTTATTATTAACAGTTTGCTATTGAAATATTTCCTGGATATTGGGCAGCCTGAACTTATATTGGATACACATCATTTCTAGTAACTGCAGGTCTCTTTGTTAGCTGCAAAACTCCACTTTTATTATCAGTATACATTTCAGATAGGTGTTCATTTTCAATTTTACCCATTACACCTGTGACTATTGATATATCCACCTTGCAGTTAAATTACAATCCAGCAATCTTGTAGTCAGCACAGGTTGTTTGTTGCCAAAAATACCGTGTATCGTACGAAAACATCACAGTTACGTGTTTTTTGACTTTTGCACACCCAGCATTGTTCATTGACGCAGCATCTACGTAAATCTTAAAACAGCAATTCTATGTTCACCACAGGTGAATTGAAAGGTGCAAAAAATATCGTTTATTATACCAAAACATACCAGTTACGTGTTTTTTGACTTTTGCGCACCCAGCATTGTTCATTGACGCAGCATCTACGTAAATCTTAAAACAGCAATTCTATATTCACCACAGGTGAATTGAAAGGTGCAAAAAATATCGTTTATTATACCAAAACATAACAGTTACGTGTTTTTTGACTTTTGCACACCCAGCATTGTTCATTGACGCAGCATCTATGTAAATCTTAAAACAGCAATTCTATATTCACCACAGGTGATTGAAAGTGCAAAAAATACTGTTTATTATACAAAACATAACAGTTAAGTGTTTTTTGACTTTTGCGCACCCAGCATTGTTCATTGACGCAGCATCTATGTAAATCTTAAAACAGCAATTCTATATTCACCACAGGTGAATTGAAAGGTTCTGTGACTTTTATAACCTAAGTGTGTTGCATAAGATGTAGCACGTATCCATTTGACTGTTGTGGATGTTAATTTCAGCTTCTCCAGCCTTGTTTGGGTGTAATAATGAAGGTGTTGTTGCTCTCCCATAGACTTTAATGGTCACCGCTCATAATCGACGCTCACTATCGAAAAACCTTATCGATAGCGGCCGACTATCGATCGATCTCGATAGCCAACGCAATCGCTCAACACTAGTTATTAAGTGTGAAATGTGAATGTTGTAAAAAAAATATATATATATATTCCCCCATAAAGTACAACTTGTTGCGAATAAAACTAGGCCTCATACAACTGCGTCATTGAAAAAATAAAAAAGTTACAACTGTTGAAACGCAAGGAGGCAAAAACTAAAAAAAAATTCTGGTCATAAACTACTTTTCAGGCATTCGGCTTAAGGGGTTAACAAGTGAAATGCATGATGCATATGGATGGATTTGAGCACACAATATGTCTCTAAATACTCTTCAGGATGTAGGCATATCAATGTCCAAATGTACCATAAAGAGAAGACTGCATGCAAGTAAATACTGAGGGTTCACTGCATAAATAATAATAAAAAGGCTAGATTGGAATTTGCTAAAAAAACATCGAAAAAGCAAGAACAGTTCTGGAAGAACATTCTTTGGACAGATGCAACCAAGATCAAACTGTACCAGAATGATGGAAAAACAAAATATGGTGAAGGCGTGGTACAGCTCAAGATCCAAAGCATACCACATCATCTGTAAAATACAGGCAGTGCGATGGCTTGGGAATGCATGACTGCCAGTGGCACTGGGTCACTAGTGTTTATTGATGATGTGACACAAAAGCAGCCAGATGAACTCTGAGGTATTCAGAGACATACTGTGTGCTCAAAGCCAAACTGATAGGTCGGCGTTTCATAATACAGATGGACAATGACCCAAAACATAAAGATAAAGCAGCCCAGGAGTTTATTAAAGCAAATAAGTGGAATATTCTTGAATGGTCAAGTCAGTCACCTGATCTCAACCCAATTGAGCATGTACTTCACTTACTAAAGACTAAACTTCAGACAGAAAAGCCCACAAACAAACAGCAACTGAAAACTGCTGCAGTAAAGATCTGGCAGAACATTAAAAAGGAGGAAACACAGCATCTGGTGATGTCCATGAGTTCAAGACTTCAGGCCGTCATTGTCAACAAGGATTTTCAACCAAGTATTAGAAATTACATTTTTATTTACAATTATTTAATTTATCCAATTACTTTTTGTCCCTTTCAAAACAGGGTGACACATGGTAAGGAGCTGAAACTCTTAAACCCTTGATCCAATTTTAATGTGGATTCCCTCAAATGAAAGCTGCAAGTCTGGACTTTATATCCATGTCCATTATATAACTATAACTTGAATATGTTTCTGTAAACAGGTACAAAAAACAAAAATTTGTGTCAGTGTCCAATATATATATATATATAGACCTAAATGTGTATAGGTATTGGGGCAGAGTGATCATTTGCAGTTGCAGATCTCTGCCACTAGGTGGAATTCAGCAGGATACCTGCTACAAACTTGCCACGAGTGTCTGGGTTCGGTGGGGGAAGGAGACTTGTTGGTGTCAGTAACAATAGGTTACTGACACAGGAAGCTAGAATGGCTGCCTTGCAGCCAGGTATGGGTTTCCTTTCCCGGGACGGTCGGAGCGTTGGGTGGGAGACAGTCCCCACATTCCAGGCCAGGTTTTGGGCCAATCCCTGTAGGGCTATAAGAGGTCTCCTATTACAGGTGATCGGGAGGCATGGTCTGCTACCTGCAGTTGGAGTGGCAGGGGAGCTAGAAGGATGCTCTGGTCCCAGAGGCTTAGGTAAATCTGGAACCCAGTAGGAAACTGTGTAAAGTACAAGTCGCTGTGTTGTGATGCTGGACAGTAGGTCCTGGTCATGTTAGAGAGGGTTCTCTACTGTATGTGTTTAGGTAGTGGCTAGACGGACGAGGTTTTTTATGTTTGTTTGTTTTTTGTACCAGTATCCTGAGCCTCAATGGCTGTGGCCAGTTTTAAACGGAACCCTGTGTCTGTCTGCCATTCTGCTAAGAAAGTGGCGATCTATGCGCTGAAGAAACCCCCCCCAGGATAGTCCAAGATGGCGTCCAGGTGCAAGTAATGCGCTACAGTATGTATATGTATTTAAATATAGTCTAACATATAAATACAATAATCAATGGTAAAGGTATCCGTATGGGACAAAAATCTTAATGTATTTAGTTTACTTATTTAATTAACTTTATTACATTTAAAAAGGACAAAAAAATGAAGAAAAAAGTAAGAACCAATCTTAGCAAACAAAAAACTGATATTTGGCATCCTCTTAATTGTCACAAAAACAATAGTGCATCTGATTTCTATTACATTCATCTCAAGACAATGGGCAACATGTATGAACGGGGCAGTGACAGATTTCTGGTGTACTTTGAGCCAAAAAGAATGTATGAACAGGTGCACTCCAAACTTTGGCACAATAAGTCCCTTTGTAATGTGCCAAAGACTCTTTTTAATGCACCAAAGATTTGGGGCATGCCACACCACATTCTTAGAATTAGACACATTTATGAGTCTTTGACGCCAAACCTAGGTGCAGAACAGTTAGAACAGCCAGACCAGGTTAAATGTGGTCTGCCTGAGCCAGACTTGTTGTTTTGGCACTAGACTGTGCCTGTATGTATGACCTGCAGAAGTACAGGTTCATACATTCTGCTGCATTCTATACTGCCTTAAAGCTATTTAGAACTATGTCGCCCAAAATGTACATATGTGTAGTATAATGACACCATCTTGAAAAGCTCTGGAAATGTGAAAAACAATGTATCTCATAGCTTTTTCTTCTAAAATGTTTTCTTAATGTTATGGCTCTCAGAATGTGTTAAGGCAGAAATGTAAAAATAGGCTGTGTCCTGAAGGAGGAAATTAGCAACATCCTTAAGGGATGGAGTCAAAATAACATGGATACAGTCAAATATGTAGCTCATCCTGAAGTATAGCCTTGCGAGATAATATTTGCTGAGGGAATGTAAGCAGATAAGAAACAATAATCTTACATTGGCTGGAAAATAAAATTTAAATTAAATTCTTTATTTTAAATTTTATTATGCTTAAGATCTAAGGTGATGTTTAATGCAAACATTCAGTGCACTTTCTATTGCCTTCAAGAATGGACACTGTCTTAGAAATACAGTAATGTTAATGCGGCAAAATGTAGGAAAAAAAAACAAACCAAGGGCGCCCTACTTCTCAGTAGGTTAGTATAGAATTGATCAGTATGTATGAAATTATCTCACAGCACTTTACAAAAGGTCCCCCCCTGTTTAACAAAAATGTTTCCCCCAAAAAAGTGTCTTTTACCCAAATTTTTTTTTTTTCAGCCCCCCACCCTTTGAAAATTTACATAGTTAGTATTCCAATTTTTGCCCAAAAACATTGGGGTGGAAATGTAAAAACACCAAAATTTTTTGGTTTTCTTTTTTTCAGTGTATTTAATTTGGGGCTGATTTTTATTAAAGGGGGTGAAGCAACTCAAATTTTTGATACACCTAAGCGTTGAGTTTTGGAAAGCAGCGGTTTTTTTTGCGCCAAATTTGGGAAAAGCCCCCCAAACTGTATAAATAAAAAGCCAAAAATTAAAACAATTTGGGTGTAAAAACAGGGTTTAAAAAAGAAAAAGGAGTTATGGTAGATGCTGTATGGGTTTATGTCATGAGTGGCACCGCGGCCCACAGTTCAGGCTGTGGGCGCACTCGTGCACCCGCGTCTCCCCTTGCGCTCTCTCCCTGGGGCGCATTCATTACCTGGCCGCGCTCCTGCTTCCTCGCATCTGGCAGGCCGGCCGGCGCGTGCCTACCCGCTCCTTAGGGCGCATGTGGGGCCCCGGGTCTTCAGATTTTAAAGGGCCCCAAGCTGGTTTAAATTGGGGTTTAAATTTCCGGGGTTTTTACCATTTATAATGGCCCACCTCCAGCATTTCCTCTGCCCAAAACCCTAAATGCCTGGGGGACCTATGCAGGAAACCTTTTTGATTTTCGGTTTGCCTTTTCCCCTGTAAACAGTTCCGTCTGCTCACCCCTGCAAAATTGGGCTGCCTCCTCAAGAAAATCACATTTGGGGGTAAGGGGCCAGGAGGAATCTTGGTGGGAAAAACGGGGCCTCGCTTAGAACTGCCCCTGGTTTTGGCCCCCACCACCCCCTTGCGGTGGGTCAGGGATCCCCTAAATCCGGTTTTGTTCGTTTTCCCTTTAATTTTTTTATTTAATTTAAAAATTAAAATTTTTAGATTATGTTATTATGAAATACTTTAGGGGAAAAAAATTTTAAAATTTTAGGGGGGATTATATTTATTTTATATCAAATTTTTTTATTATATAATTTACTTTAAAAATTTAAATTTTTTATAATTGGGAAATTTTTAATATTTTGGGAATTGTCCTAAAATTTTCTTTTTATTATTTTTACTGGTACAAGTTTTAAAAAAAAAAGGGAAAAAATTTTTCCCTTAAAGGGGGCCCCGGGAAATTTTAATTTTCAAATACATCACTCAGGGGTTAGGGAGACCACATTTAAATTGGTTTTGGAAAGCTGAGCAGTTTTTTGCCCCTCGTTTTGGTTTTTGGGGGGCCACCCTTCAGAAATGTGGGCTAATATTAAAAAAATGGTGGTCGAAAACAAAAAGCCCTTCCCCAAAAGACCCCCCGAAAGGGCCCCCAAAATTTTTGTTTACATTTTAAAAATGTCGGGGCCCGGCACACCAGGAATCAAAAAAGTTTGTTTAAAAAGGCCAAAGGACATCAAGGCAAATAAAAAATTTGGGCTACCCGACCTTTTAGCCTCATTTTAAAACCCTTAAAACTTTACCCCCCCCCTAAAATGTCGCCCATTTTTGTGATAAACCTTGATAAAGTTTTCTAAATTTTAAGGCATTTGCCCCCGTGGCACAGAGAAAACTTTGAGGATGTTGGATGTGCACCCATTTTTCACACAAAACCTTTTCTAAATATGTTGGACAGGGTCCACAACAGTTTTCTTGGCGCAATTCACAGCAAAACAATGTTGCAGCCTGTTTTTACTGTTTTCCTCCCCAAAAGTTTCCCTATAAAATTGTCCCCATCACTGAAACCCCAAAAAAGGACTGATAATTTTACTCAGCCCAAAACATAAATTTTTTTTTTTCAAAAACTTTTGGGTTATTCCGAAATTAAATTTTTTACTTCCCCTTAAAAAAAAACTTTAAATTTCTAATTAAAAAATCCATCCCCGAAACCCCCACCCTGCAGAAACTATCTTTGGAAAAAATATAAATTTTGTTTGGGGGGGCTGATTGGGTTTGTTATACAAATAAAATTTTGATTTGGGGGTTAAAAAACCCCTTTCTAAAAAGGCCCCCCAAAAACTTATGTAGAAATTATTTGGGGGGAGTTTGCACAAAAAAAGTAGCCCGTATGATTTTAAAAGGGTTCCAAATAAATTGGGATTTTAAACTTGAAAATAAATGGTAACCCCCGATTTATTTTTGATGAAAACCCCCAAAAAACAGTTGGGATGGCATTCCCCCTGGTGTTGCAAAAGTACAGGAAAATTTTCCCAAAAATAAGTTTTTTAAAAATATTAAAATTAAATTCTGGAGGGATAACTAGAGAAGGGCCGTTGCCCGATAAACCAACCTTTGGGTTTTTAATCTTTCCTGTTAAAAATAAATCAAGGAGTTAAATAGTTAATAACAAGGGGGCAAATAAAATCCCCCATACATATCACCCAAAAAATCCGGGGACCCCAAAAACCCCCTTTTAACCCAAAAAATTCCCCCATTAATACTAAAAACCCCACCCAAAAATAAGGACCTGATTATAAAAACCAGAAAAAAAGATCACAAATTACTAAAACTTAGTGATTGGAAATAAACCCTTTCCCCCTATAAAACCCGAAATTTTGTGCTATATTGTGAAAAAATTTTCTAGGGTTTTTAAAACAGGGCCCGCAGACTGGGAAAATTACTGTTTATACAATGACCCCATAGTGGTAGGGTACCAGTGTAAACAGACCCTGGAGAGCGAAATAAATTTCCCCCCAAAACATTTACCCCTTAATAGTGGTAGGTACCCCTTGTGCACAGGGTCCGGGAAAGCTGTATATTTCCACCCCCCACCAGTGACCCTTTACCTGGTAGGGGTACCGGGGTATACGACTTTTTCTGACATATAAGGTAAATTTCCGTGGGAGTAAAATTTCCCCAGACCTCATAGGTGACATTTCTTCGAATTGTTCACTTTCCCTTTTCTTCTGTATCTGGTCTAGACTGCCATAATGATGTCTCCCGCCCTCCACTCATCCCTGCAGATTAGAATCTCTTAGAATCCTCATTTTTCCAGCACCTCTGTCATTGTTCCCGACCTCTGTACAAACTTCCCATAGGTAGGCGAGTGGGTACAGGCCATAGCTTAGAAGCACAATATCCTAGAGGGATGGATAGGAGTTAGGCCCCAGGTAGGTAAACAGTAGATAAGCCTCAGCTAGGTAGACCATAGGTAGGTAGGTAGGTAGGTAGATTGTCTCTAGGTAAGCAGGTAGGCAGTAGTTAGCTCCCAGGTGGGTAAGCTGTTGATAGGCCCCAGGTAAGTAGGCCATAGGTAGGTAGGTTGATTGGCCATAGATATGTTGGTAGGTAGTAGTTAGGCCCCAGGTAGGTAGGTAGATCCCATTTAGATAGGTAGGCTATAGGTGCATATTTAGGAAGATTGGCTCTAGGTAGGCAGTAATTAGACCCCAGTTAGGTAGGCAGGTTCCAGGTAGGTAGATATCCAGACTACAGGTAGATATGTAGGCAATAGGTAGGCCCCAAGTAGCTAGGTAAGTAGGCTGTAGGTGGGCCTCACATAGGTAGGCTTTAGGTGGGACCCACATAGGTAGGTACACTTTAGGTTGGTCCCAGATAGGTAAATAGGCTCTAGGTGGACTCCACATAGGTAGGTAGACTATAGTGGGCCCCACATAGGAAGGTTGGTAGGCTTTATTTGGACCCCACATAGGTAGGTAGACTTGAGGTGGGTCCCACATAGGAAGCTAGGCTGTAGGTGGGCTCCACATATTGTAGGTAGGTAGACCAGGCCCATTAGTAGAAACTGGAAAAAATAATGAACTCACCTTTCTCCCTGTTCCTCCGACTCAATGAGCATAGGCCAGCTTCCGGTGGCTTTCTGCTCTGCTGAGGCCATACATTCACTGCCTACTGGTGTTGAGCGATTATTATCGACAAAGTTGAAATGGGCACGGTATTTACGTTGATCAGATTTTTTTGATCCGCGATAATTTTTGGTTTAAATTGTGCATAAACTTTAATTGCGCCATTTTCCCGGGGCCCTTCTGCTTTTGGGGGCCAGCAAATCACTTACAGAAAAAAAAGCGGGGGTGAGATGGTGTGCGACGTCATGACTGGGATGTGATGGGTTTCGATTGGCTGGAAAAATCAATGACCTCGTTTTACATAGAACAGCCTTCTGTTCAGGATCGCCTGCTTGGGTGTCGTATCTCAAAGCAGTAGGGACGTGCGCTCTGCCTTGTGCAAACAGCTCAGTGAATTAATTCTATTTGTTCCACAAAGGACGCTCTACTTTTAGCTGTCTGATCCTTAGAACTTTAGTTAGATCAGAGATTTGCAGATTTTTATGGTTGTTAGCAGAGAATTTTAAAGAGCAATCTTACGCTGTAAATGTCCACGCGATTGGGAGCAGAAAGGGGGGGGTGGCGGGCGCACCAGAAAGCTCTTTAATGAATACTGGATATTTTTTATTGCAGACGTTTGCATTGCAATAGGCTTTATTATAACAGTTTTACTGTTGAAATATTAACTTGGATATTGGGAAAGTCTGAACTTATATTGGATACAGATCTTTTTTTGTTAGGTTGCAAAACTCCATTTTATTATCAGTATGCATTTCAGATAGGTGTTCTATTTCAATTTTGCCCAGTCCTGCTTTGTTGATAAATCCACCTTGCAGTTAATTGGAATCAGAAATTTTGTAGTAGTCACCACAGGTGAAATGATAAGGTTGCCAAAAATACCTTGTATTATCCGATACATTTCAGAATGTGGTTTTTTGCACGTTTGCCCAGGGTTCCAGATTTGTTGATAGAGCCACCTTGCATTAAATTTGAATCCAGCAATTTTGTAATACCACAAGTGAATTGATAGGTGCCCAAAAAAATACCTTTTATTATCCGTATACATTTTCAGATACGTGTTTTTTGCACTTTTGCCCGAGTCCAGATTGTTGATAGTGTCACTGCAGTTAAAATTTGGAATTCCAGCAATTGTGTAATCACCACAGGTGATTGATAGGTGCCTAAAATTACCTTTTATTATCCGTATACATTAAGATACGTGTTTTTGTGCACTTTTGCAGTCCAGATTTGTTGATAGAGCGACCTTGACAGTTAAATTGTATCCAGCAATGTTAGTCATCTACAGGTGACTTGATAGGTTGCAAAAATACCTTTTATTATCCGTATACATTTCTGATACGTGTTTTTTGCACTTTTGCCCAGTCAGCCTTTGTTGATAGAGCCACCTTGCAGTTAAATTTTGATTCCAAGCAATTTTGTTTTGATTGAGGGATTGAGAATAGCTGTGATTTGCCGTCTTTTAATAAGAGACGTTCCCAAAAACTCTTCCATACCCTCTCAAAATGTTTATCTTTATGAAATCGAGCGACAATGCAGGTGGTAAGCGAGCAAAGAGGGGGGGGAGGACATGGAGGTTAGAGGTACGAGAGAAGGTGCTCCTCCAGTGCTGGCAACTACAGCAAGCCTTGGGATTTCGGTTGCAGGGACCGTCTGGGACCTGTCACGTGGGTCAGGGCCTGTGGAATCTCAGTACACGAACAGCGTCGCCATCTGTTATTCAGTGGTTAATGCACCTGAATCAACGCAGGTCTTTCTCCTTTGTCTCCAGTCACGGCACATAAATGTCGTCTTACAGCATCTTTCATCATCCGTTCCAATTATGAAGGGAGCGAAGGGCAGCCCAAATGTCAATCATGTGCACACCACTGTGGATAATCCTTTTTCTGCAGACCTCTTTGATGACAAATGCGTTTGGGGTCAGAGCGGAATGGCATGTTAAAGATCAGGAGGCCAAAGAGGATGATTTCTCTGCTCTGAAGCCGTTACTGATGCCAATCAGAGGAGGGAGAAGTAAGCGGTCAATCGTTTCAAATATCCCGGCGGTCGGCAACGCCCTTGCAGTCCCTCTTGCTTGTAGGCCCGGAGCTCCTGGATGCAGAATGTCAGGACGACAAAGTCACCCTGTGTTGATAAATGATGATGACGACTTGCGGATTCCTACGTGGTCTTTTCAGCAGTATTTGCTTGCGAGCGCTTCATCACCGGACGAGGAGGAAGACGATGGGGTGTGTCAGTATGGTCCCGCCTCAAAAAGGAGAGGGCGGTCACAGAAATCCGTGATATGATTCCGCAGCCACGGTCAGCGCAAACCCCGGCTCCTCGCTTATCGCCGTCAAATGGTCCAGGACCTCTCAAGCTGAGGCTTCTTTAGCAAGCCTCTGATTCACCCAGCGATGTCATATGCGCCTTTGACGTAAACGCATAAGTAGAGGCAAAGATCTTAGGTGTTTAACACCACCAACATGTCTAGTCACATGCGCGTATGCATGAGTTGAATGAGGCAACTCTTGGCAAAAAAGGCCAGACCGACGCGGGGCTTCCAACACTGTCACACCCTCTGTCTCTGCCTCCTCTTCCTCCTCCGCCACCCCAAGCGTCCTCAGCTGCCCATGTCTCTCAGAGTCTTGATCAGGGATCAGCCTTGCTTCAGCCTCAACCGTCCGCCCGAGTACCACCAGACACCACCAGAGACCCATCCTACCTCTTCTCCTTCCGCCAGTTTGTCGACTGCACACCGTTACAGGGCCAGTCTAGCAGCCAGCCTTCTGTCTTCCAGGTTTGGAGCAGAGAAACTCTTTAACCCAATCCATCCCAAAGCCAACTGCCGCTGGATGTCGACATTGCAAGACTTTGGCCTTGGAAATGTTGCCTTTTCCGTCTGGTGGGACACAGATGGGTTCCGACCCGTCATGGCCCTTGCCTTCCCCAATAACAGATGCGGCAGGATTTCTTTGCCAGGAAAAGCCGTCCCTGCCCTGGCCAGCCACGTGTCATCTAAAATTTCAAGCGCGTTGTCTGCATCTGTGGCCGAAAAGTCATCTCACCACCGACACATGACTAGTAAGCACGGCCAAGGCCGCTATATCTCTGTGACAGCTCACTGGTGAGCTGGGTGGATGTCTCTGGGGTGACGGTGGTCTCAGCTCGCGCACGCTCTTCAAAACCGCAGGAGGTGGCAGGCTCTTTCCCCAAGGTCCTCTGGTGGCATCACGTGCCCAGAGAAACCAGCCGTGTTGAAATAATCTGTCTTGTAGACCGTCCACACACAGGTCAGGAGCTGTGGATGGCTCTCCGCAAACGAGACCGAGCGCTGGCTGGTGACAAGAACCTTGTGCCAGGCAAGGTGGTGTGCGATAACGGGCGAAATCTGCTGGCCGCCCTTAGATCGGTAGGCTGGAGCACATCCCTTGCCTGGCACATGTCATGAACCTGTCGTCCAGAAATTTCTAAAGAGCTACCCGGGTCTGGACTGCCTGCTGAGGAAGGCTCGAAGTCTAAGTTCGCACTTCCTGCTTCGTCCCGCCTGGCTGCGTTGCAGCGTCAGCTCGGCTCCCCGTCAACCGTCTCATTGTTGACGTGGCAACACGCTGGAATTCCACCCTCCACAATGCTCCAGCGATTGTGGCAGCAGCGCAATGCCATTACGCAGTACGAAGTGCACATGGCCTGACAAGCAGCGGTGCGGACCTCGGGTGTTAGCCCACCGAGAGTGGAGGCAGGTGAAAGAGCTCTGCACCATCCTTGCCAGTTTATGAAGAAGCCACCAAAAGGTCAGTGCGGACAATGCCCTTGTCAGCATGAGCATTGTGGTGATCTTAGTTCTGGAACGATCGATGGACACTCTGAAACAACAGGTCCCGCCAGCGACGGAGGAGGAGACGGACACAGATGCGGACACGGAGCCTTTCACTCTGTCGAATCCACCAGGCCCGACAGTTTCTCAATTTTATCGGTCTTCATTAGGCAGTGGTTCAGGGTCCGGGGCTAGTTCAAGGTCGGCGCACTCAGCTCTCAGGGTGCATCATCTCAGGCAAGTCAGGGCTGTGTTTGAAGCTGTGCCGGGGGAAACGGAGGAGGGGAGGAGGTATTCCAAACCCGGTTACCGACGTCCCTGCTTGAAAAGGTTTTCGCAATTTTAGGGG
>JAODAL010075968.1:0-13791 GCA_025379985.1 Phyllomedusa bahiana | reverse complement strand
AAAAACAACTTACTTTGGGGAGATTTTAAAAAAATTTTTAATTACAGTAAAAAACAGAAAAGACTTTTTAAATTTCCCCTTTAAATGGTTCTAAATTTTTTGGTTGGACAAAATTGGGTTTTAAAAAAGCAGAAAAACCATTAGTGGTTAAAAAATTTTTTCCCCCACTACAAATTAAAATGTGGGTATTGTTTTTTAAAAATCTTTCCGTATGCTAAAAAAAATACATTGGGTGGGGAAATTTTAGTTTTGAGCGTTTTACGTTGGCTATGGGACATGGGCTTTGGGGTCGATATTTGGGCCCCACCTTTCGAAAAGGGTTTTTTCGATAGTGAGATTTTGGGTTTATGGCTTTTGCCCCTTTAAATCTAGGGGAGAGCAACAAAAAAAAACCTTTCTTTCTTACACCCAAAACGGGGGCTGGAGAAGTTTAAAAATTTAAAAAACCCCAAAAAACGTCAAATGGTACCTCCCACATCTTTGGGCAAAAAACACTTGGGGCTTTTAAAAGCCCCGGGAAAAAAATCACAAACTTCCATTATCCCTGTCTTTTTTACCCAAGGGGGGACCCTTAAACCTTTACCCCAACCCCCCAAAAAATTAAAAAAAGGGGCCAAAAAAGGCGGGTTTATTATTTAAAACCTTTCCATTTTACTTGAACGGGGCCAATTTAAAAACCCCCCGGGCCCGGGAAAATTGCAGCATGACCCCAAACCCTGCATGCCCCCCCCAAACTTTTTAAAAAGTCCCCGGAAAAAGGGGGGTCTTTCAAAACCAAAAATTTTTTTTTCAGGGAAACTTTGGGACTATCCCGCCCGGGCCCCGGGCATGAGCCCCAAACCTTTTTTAAAACCCCAGAAAAAAAAAAGTCCCGGGGAAAAAAAGGGGGGCCCTTTTAAACCCCACCAATTTTAGTTTTCACGGGAAAATTTGGGGGACTATTCCTGTCCTTTGGGGCCAAAAGAAAGAGCCCCAAACCTCTTGCCCCAGTTTAGTAAGTGCCGGGGGGAAAAAAAGGAGCCCTTTAACCCCACCTTTTTAATTTTCCCCGGGAAACCCTAACTATTCCCCCCCGGTAAGGCAAAAATTCCCTTTAAAACCCTTTGGCCCGGACCCACGGGGTTTAAAAAAGGGGGCCCGGGAAAATAGGGGTCTTTTTCAACCCCCCTTTTTGTTGAACGGGAAACATTGACTAGAACTTCCGGGGAAACCGGGCAGTATGCCCATTAAACCGGGTTCCTAAACCCCAGATTAAAAAGTGCCGAAAAAAGGGAAGTCTTTTCAACCCCATTTTAGTTAAAAAGGGGGACATTAAAATTTTCCTGCCCTTTTGCCACAGCAGGGCCCCGGGGGCCCCGGGAGTTACAGGGGGGGGCGGTAAGCCCAGGCTGGCGTCCCCCCAATCTTTTAAAAAAACGCAGGTTAAAACCCCCTTTGAGGACGCAGCAACAAAACTGTCGTGCTAAAAGCGAGGGCGAAGCGGAAGGTGGGGAATTTCCACCTTTTCCCAGTAAAATTTCAAAAACTGGGTACTTTTTCCCCCTCCGAATGATTTGCGGCCCCAAATTGAGTTTCATTTTGGAAATACGGTTTGGTTAAACGTTTCCTTTTTCCCAAACCCAGGTGCCCATTTTTTTTGGCATTTTTTTTCTTTTTTAAACCTCAAGGGTTGCTGGGGGGGAAATTTGTAAATTGTACTTTGTTTTTCGGGTCTGGCCCAAAACTCCCATGCCCTTTCTAATAACCTAAATTTTTTTGGGGGTAAATTTTTTCCTTTTTACCTCCCTTGTACTTCAGAGGAATTTTTTTTTACCACTTTTTTTTTACATGAAAATTTTTTTTGTGGGTTTTAATTCTAAAAAACTTTTTTAAAAAAAGGTGGAAATCCCACCAAAATGTCTTTGTTTCTTTTTTTTTAAAATTGTTTTTAAATGGGTTTTGCCCTCAATACAGGGATTAAAAGATAGTTTTAAAAGGGGGATCTTGAAAAAAACCAATTTCTTTTTGGCCAAATATGTTTCCTTTTAAACGTGCCTTTCCTTTCCCTTTTCTGACAGCCACCACCCCCTTGGGGCCACCTTGAAAATTTGGGAAAAGGGAAAAAAATTTCTGTTAGAAAAAACATTTTTTTTTTTAATAGGACTTGTAGAAATAGTGCTTTTTCAAAGAAAAAAATTTCCCCCCAAAAAAAAATTTTAAAAGCATGCCCCCCTTGGCCACGTTGGACAATTTTGAAGAACCAAAGGGCTTTTAGAAACAAACTTTTTTTTTAAAATTTTGGGACCTTTTAATTTTAGGGCGGGGTAAAAAGAAAAATCCCCCCAAAAATTAAAAAGGCTTTGCCCCTTTTGAGCCATTTTGGGGCCCAATTTGTGAAGAACAAATGTCTGTTAAAAAACAATTTTTTTTTTATAATTGGACCTGTAGTTTGCTGAAAATTTAAAAAGCAGTTGCCCCAAAAAAAAATTTTTAAAAAGGGAACTTCTCAGCCCCCTTTTTAAAAAATTTTGGGGGATGGGGGATAAATCCCCCATTTTGAAGCCCCCCAATTTCTTTTCCCCAAAGGCCCATGATTATTGTTTGGTATTCCCCCAGTACAGGGACCCCAAAAATTATAAAAAGGGGACTTTTTTTCCACCACTTTAAAAAATTTGTGAGGGAGAAATGCCACAAAAAAACCCAAAAATTTTCGTTCCCAAGGGGGGACCTTTTGTTTTAATTGTTTGAAATTCTCACAGCACTTTTGACCCCAAAAAATTAAAAAATAGGGATTTTCTCGGCCACTATTAAAAATTGTTGAGGGAAAATCCCACTTGGGGAACCCCTTTTTCTTTTTTTCCCAAAAGGGGACCATAATTAAAAGTGTATTTTCAAAGAAAAATGACCTCAAAAACCCATTGACAATGCAAAAAAATTTTTAAAGATAAAGTGAGAAAAAGAAAGGGTGTTTTTAAAGAAACCCTTTGGTGCCCTTTTCAGTCTCCCACAGCAAAAAAAAGAAAAATTTGAACTTTTGGGGAAAAAGAGAATTAAAAATTGCAGTAAAAAATTTGATTTTTTAAAAAAAATTTTTTCAAGAGGACCTTTTCTGTTTGAAAAGGAATTTTGAAAGAGACCGGAAATTTTAAACGGGGGGACCCCCGGAAATTTGGGGGCCCCAAACATATTCAAGATCCTTTGCCTGACCCCCATTTTTGATGAAATTAAAACGTTTCCCCCATTATCTGTGGAAAAGCCGGATGGTTTTCTGTAATACTTCCCCCGGGGCTGTGTAAAGGGTCCGCTAAAGGAAAAGGAAACGCTGGCTGCGGGGAAGAACAACCCCTCTATGGCGGGGGCGAGCCAGCTGGGCCCCTTTTTTTTCCCTTTTTTTGGTTTACCCAAAAGGTGTTTTTGGGGTCCGGAAAACTTTAAAAAAACACGGGTTTTGGGGGACGAAAGGATTAGTCGTGGCCCCCATGATTTTAAGCTGGTCCCCGGGGTTTGAAAGGGGTCCCGGGCTTTTGAAATTGCTTTTGGTGGGTGGTAAAAAAGAGGCCAGGGTTTCACCCCATTGGCCCCTGCCCCCCTTCCCTGGCCGGGCTCGAGCCGCTACAGCTATTTTGGGGCACCCTATTTATTTGCCCAATCGGGCGGTTGTTCCCCCGTAAAAATTTTAAAGAACGTAAAACGGGAAGAAAACAGATGTCTCCTTGATCAACCCGGCAAGTCTCCATTTCCTTTTTTTTAAACTTCAATTTTGGGGGGGGTGGAAGGAAAGTGCGGGAGTTTTGTTTTTGTCCCGGGGGACCCCAGGAGGGTGGCCCCCGGGGTAACTGTTGTTCATTTTGATGGCCTTAATGCGGGGGGAACATGTTGGGGGGAAATAGCTTTCCAAAGCATCTTTTGTGAGGGGGGAGGAGCCTTGATTTCCCAAGCCCCCGGGGGTCAGGGGCATTTAGAAAACCCGATTTTTCCTCATTTTCCCTTCTCCCCCTCAAAATTCGCCCCAAAAACCTTTTTCCCCAAAGGGGGCAGGGGAAGGGTGGGAAAAAACATCGGGGGGTTAGGAATCCCTCCTTTTTCCTCTCCTCCCTTCCCTCCTACGCTGCCCCCCGGGCCAAAAGCTTAAACACACAGCCCGGGGATTTTCCCCTGAAAATGGATGCCCCCCTTTTGGAAAGGTGATGGGGGGCCCCCTTTGCACTAGCTCTAAAAACCCCAAAAACCACTGAAAAATTGAAAGCCCGATAAAAAATTGTAAAACTTTTGGGGCCTTGTGGTTTTTGACGGAGAGAAAGGCCCTTTCCGCATCTGTGTCCCTTTTTTCCTCCCCCGTGCTGGGGGGCCTGTTTTTTCAATTTTAAAACGATTTTTCCCAAAAAAACAAAGACCCACCCCCTTTTCTCATGGGGACAAGGGGAAAGTCCGCACGGGACCATTTTGGGGCTTCTTCAAAAAAGGGCCCGGAAATGGTGCAGAACTCTTTACACTCCCCCTTTCCATTTCTCGGTGGCTCAAAAACCCGAGGCCCGCCCCGCTGCTTGTCGGGGGCCATGTGTCACTTCGTATTTGCGAAATTTTGACTTTTTCCCAACTGTTTCCCCCCAATCGCGGGACCCCTTGGGGAGATTTGGGAATTCCAGGTTTTTGGCCACGTAAAACAATGGGGCCCTTTTGGGGACGGGGGGGGCCGGAGCGGGACGCTGCAACGAAAGCCAGGAAAAAAAAACAAAACCCATGGTTGGGGGAAGGGCCCGGGAAGTGCGAACTTGGGGAATTTCAAACCTTTCCCTTCTCAGGCAGCCCGGGACCCGGGTAGCTCTTTAGAAATTTCTGGACGAAAAAAGGGTTCATGACATTTTGCCAGGCAAGGGATGTGCTCCAGCCTCCCGGGTTTTTTAAGGGCGGCCGGGAAAATTTACCGCCCATTTTCGCCACCCCTTTGCCTGGGCAAAAGGTTTCCCGGGCCCCAACCCCACCCCAGGGGTTGGGTTCTCTTTGCGGGGGGGAGCCCCCCACAGCCCCTTTGACCTGTTTTGTGGCCCGGTTTTTCCAAATAGTTTAAATTTTTAAAAACCCGGCCTTTTTTCCCTCGGGGCACTTATGCCCCCAAGGGACCTTGGGGGAAAGAGCCCTGCATCCCCGGGGGTTTTGAAAAAAGGGGTGCGCCGACCCTTTGAAGCCACCGTCCCCCCCCCGGGGACATCCCCCCCAAAACCTCACCCAGTAAAGGCTGTCACAGAAAATTTTAGGGGGCCTTGGCCGTGTTTTAATTTATCCAGGTTCGGGGGTCAGTTTGATTTTTTCTGACCACAGTTGCGGGAAAAAACGGCGGGGGAAAATTTTTTAGTTGACCCCTGGCGGGCCGGGGGCCGGGGGAGGGCCCTTTTCTGGCAAAAAAAATCCCTTTGCTGGGGCATCTAGTATGGGGGCGGGCCAAGGGTCCCCGGACGTGGGGGAAAAACCCTTTCTTTTCCACCAAAGGGAAAAGGAAACCCTTTTCCCAAAGGGCCCCAAAAGCCGGGCCCAACCCGCCCATTCGGGTTTTTTTGGGAAGGTTTGGGTTAAAGTTTTTCCCTTTCTGCTCCCAACCCTTGGAAAAAGGGACAAAGGGCTGGCTGCTAACTGGCCGCGTACGGGTTTGCAGGTGGGGTTCAAATAGGGAAGGGGGAAGGGGGTGGGAAAGGGTCTTTTGGTGGTGTTTGGGGTTTTTACTCGGGGCGAGGGTGGAGGTGAAGCGGGGCTGACCCTGACCCGACTTAAAAGGGGGACTTTGGCGCTGGAGGAACGCTTGGGGGGTTGGCGGAGGAGGGGGGACACAGGGGGGGTTTTGACAGGGGTTTGGGGGGCCGCCCCGTGGGGTCGGCCTTTTTTGGCCCAATTTTTTGCCCCCATTTAAAATCTTTCATTGTTTGATGTGACTAAAATATTTGGGGTGGGGGTTTAAACCCCACCAAGGGTTTTTTTGGCCTCACTTTTGCTTTTTAAAATCCCAAAAGGGGGGCTTAGGGAAAAATGCTGGGTGAATCATTGGTGGTCAAAGAAGGCCCAGGTTTGAGGGGTCCTGGCCCTTTTTTTGACGGCGAAAGCGAGGGGGGGGGGTTTGTGCGGGCCCAGGGGTGGGGGAATCATTTAAAGGCGGATTTTTTGCAAACCGCCCTTTTCCCCTTTTTGGGGGGGGGGTCCCCTACGGGGAAACATTTTACCCCACCCGTTTCCCCCCTCTTTCCATGATGAAGCGCTCGCAAAAAATTTCTCTAAAGGGGGACCCCCGTTGGATTTTGCAATGTCGTCATAATCATCACAACCCCCGGGGGAACTTTTTTTTGTCCCCGGGCCTTTTGCTTTCCAGGACTGGGGGCAAAACAACAAGGGGGACTGAAAGGCTTTTGGCCGACCCCCCGGGAAATTTTTGGCCGATTGACCGGCTTCCTTCTTCCCCTCGGGGATGGCACCCAGAAAATGGGGGGGTCAGAGCAGGGAAAATTTCCTTTCCTTCCTTTGGGGCCTTTTGATCTTTTAAACATGCCTTTGACCCCCAACCGCATTTTTCATCAAAGAGCTCTTCAGAAAATGGATTATCCACACGGGGGGAAACACGATTGTTTTTTTGGGCTTCTTCATGTTGGGGGAGGGGCTGGGGGGATGCTGATGAAAAAACTTTTGTGGCCGGGGACGGGGAGGACGGGGGAAGGTTTTGGGATTTTGCGGGGTTGCGGGTTTGCTTTAAAAACCCCCTGAAGGAACGATTGTGACGCGGGTTCGTTTATGAGTTTCCCCACGGGGCCGGGGGAACCCACGATGACAGGCCTGAGGGGTCCTGCAATCAGGATCCGCTGGCTTGCGTTTTTGGGTCGCCCACGGAAGGAGCCCCCTTTCTCTCTTTCCCCTTAAACCTCCATGTCCAAAACCCCCCTCTTGCCCCGCTTAAAACCCTAAAATTTCGCCCCCTGTTCAAAAATAAAAAAAAAATTTTGGGGAAGGTTTGGAAGATTTTTGGGAAAAGTCTCTTTTTTAAAAGGGGAACACCCAAAATCCCAGCAAATTTTTAAAAACCCCTCAAATCAAAACCCAAATTGGGCTGGATTAAAATAAAAACTGAAAAAAGTAGATCATCAACAAAGCTGGGACCCTGCGGCAAAGTGAAAAAACACGTATCTAAAATTTATTCGGAAAAAAAAAGTTTTTTTTTTTGGGGCCCCCTATCAATTCACCTGGGGTGACAAAAAAAAAATTGCGGGTATTCCCCTTTTTAATTGGCCAAAGTCCCTCAATGAAAAAAACCTTTGTAGTGCCCCCCAAAAAGTAAAAAAAACGTATCTGTAAATGTATTGGGAAAAAAAAAGGTTTTTTTTTTGGACCTATAAATTTTAAACCTGGGGAAAAAATTTACACAATTGCTAAATTAAATTTTAAAACCTGCAAGGTGGCCTTTCAACAAATCGGGGGAATGCGAAAAAAGTGAAAAAAACCGGGTATCTGTAATTTTTTTCGGAAAATTTAAAAATGTTTTTTTTGGCCCAAATAAATTTTCACCTGGGGTGACAAAAAAATTGCTAAATTAAAATTTTAAAACTGAAAAGTGGGATTATAAAAAAAAGCTGGCCTCCCGCCAAAGTGAAAAAAAAAAAACGAAATCTGAAATGTTTTTTGGGATAAAAAAAGTTTTTTTTTGGGCCCAACCTTTCAATTCACCGTGGTAAATTTAAAAAATTTTTGCGGGTTTTTCACATTTAAGTGAAAAGGGGGCCCAAAATAAACCAAGGCTTTAGTGCCCCCAAAGAAAAAAAAAAAGTATCGGGTAATGTTTTTCGGAAAATTTAAAAAAATTTTTTGGGAAAACCTAAAAATTTTCCCTGTGGTAATAAAACAATTCCCCGGGTTTTTAAAATTTAAAACTGGCAAGGTGGCCCAATCAACAAACGGGGGATTTGGGGAAAAAAAGTGCAAAAAAAAGTATCTTTTAATGTTTTTTCGGATAATAAAAGGTATTTTTGGCACCTTTTCCAATTCATTTTTGTGGTGACCAAAATTGCTGTTTTCCCAAATTTTTAACGCAAAGTAGATCTTTTCAAAAAAAAAAGTCCCCCTCCCAAAAAAGTAAAAAAAAAACCGAAATTGAAATTTATTCGGATTTACAAGGTTTTTTGGGCCCAAATAAACCTTTTGGCGGGACTTGGGCCTGGTTTAATTTAATTTCAAGGGGGGAAATATATCAACAAAGGGGAAGGGGGAAAAAATTGAAAAATAAACACCTATTCTAAATGTAAACTGATAAAAAAAATGGATTTTTTGCCCCTAACAAAAAACCTGCTTTTAAAAAAAAGGGATGTGTTTTTCCAAAAATTTTTCCGGGGTTTCCCCCCAAATATCCGGAAATTTTTTAAAATAAAAAAAATTTGTTAATAATAAAGCTTTTGGCAAGGGGCCCTACATTTGGGTCGGGTGAATTTATCCAGAAATTTCTTTAAAAGAGTTTTGTCTTTTTCCGTTTTAAATACAAGATTTTTTTTGGCCCCTTTTCAATTCCCCTATGGTGACTAAAAAAATTGCTGGATTAAAATTTTAAAGTCCCAAGGTGGATAAAACCCAAAAAAAGGGGAAATGGGCAAAATTAAAAAATGAACCCCTATCTAAAATTTTATACTGATAAAAAAAAGGGGGTTTTGGGCCCACCTAACAAAGGGGGCCCTGCAGTTACTAAAAAGGGTTTTTGTTTTTTTTAAAAAGTTGGGGGCCCTCCCCAAATTTATTTTTTTAAATATTTCAATAGAAAATTGTTAATAATAAAGCTTTTGTTTTTGGCCCTACCAAAAGCCCTTGGGAACTTTATCCAGTTTTTTTTTATAGAGTTTGTCTGTGTTCGCCTGCGGGGGGCCCCCGGGCAGGCGTTTTTGAAAAGGGAAACACAGCTAATAGTAAGGTTTTCTGTGAAAAAAATTAAAAATTTTTCCGCTAAACCTGTTTGGCCAATCGAGCGGCACGCCCCCTTCCCTGCCCTGGGCAGAGGGGGACACTGGGGGGCCCGGGAACGGGAAAAACGCGGTTCTATGAAAAACGGGGGGTCATGGGGTTTTTCCCCCAGCCAATCAAAACCCCAACCCCAACCCCCCAGCCCTTTGCGTCCCCCCACCCCATTTCACCCTGCTCTATTCTGAAATTTTTGATTTGCTGGCCCCCAAAAATTTGCGGGGAACGCCGAAAAAAGGCCTTTTAAATAGTTTATCCCCAAAATTTTAACCAAATTTATCGCAAAAATTCTAAAAAAATTCCATCACCAAAAAAACCTTTGCCGTTTTCAATTTTTCGATAAAATCGTCCCAAACACTATTTGGAATTTGAAAAATTAAAGGTATCTTTTGCGGGTTTTTCAGTCTGTGATCCCTTTTTTCCCCCCAAAACCCGGGGGGAAAAGGGGACGGGAAACTGCCCCATTTGTAAGATCTTGAAAATCAAACGAAAATTTAAACCCCAAATTTTTTTTAAAAAAGCAAAATAATGTTCATTACCAATACTTTTTCGGGTTTTTTTTTTTCCCTTTCTTTTCAGAGTTATATTTGGGCCCTTACCCCAAATTTACACAAGTTTCTTTTTTATTTTAACCCCTTTGCCCCTGCCCCAGCAGTTGCTGGGTTTGGTGTTGAAAATTTTTTTGGTTTTTACCCGCAACAACGTGCAAGTTTTCTTTTTTTTACAAACAAACAAAACGTTTAAGCTTGTAGCCTTGGTTTTTTCCCCCCTTTTTAAAAAACCCTCTCCATCACTAATGTCCCGGGGAAATTTAACAGGAGAGCGGGATATGCCAACCCTTTGTGAAAAAACCCCCTACAGCCTTAATTTGGAAGTCAAGTCTGAAAGGGCGAAAATGGAGCGGGTTTAAGGTTATAACCCTATGAAAAATACCCATTTTTTAAATGGATACATTTCAATTTAAAATTTCGCAAAATAAATTAGTTCAAAAAAAAAAAATATTCCCATCCAGGATATCTAGGGAGTCAATATAATCTAAAAAAACATAGTTTGCCCTAGGGGAATTGGCACTTTTTACTCCACTTTTTTTCCCCAAAAATTTTATTATTTTATTGTATCAAAATTGTAACCCTATCCTACTAACAATTTTTAAAATTTCCCAATTTTTTTTGGGTTTTTGCTTGCTTTTAAAAAAGATACATTATTTTTAAAAAAAATTGTACACATTTACCACTATTAAAATGATGGTCGGATGCACATATTTAAATTTTAGTCTGTCATGTTAAAAATTTACTCAAAGCCCCCTGCATTTTCACCATGTGGGGTCTTTTGAATAATCCAACCCCTTTGGCCCTTTTTGCTTCTTCTGTTACACCCATTTCTTATTATAGCCAATAAAAAGGGAAAAGGGTGTGACAGAAAGCTTCATAGAAAACCAAAAAAAAAACACGTTATGTCCCATAGCCCGCAAAAAACCCTAAGGACACAGGATCTATTTTTTTAACTGTGGTGGTTATTCATAGGGAAAGATCTTTTTGTGTGTTAACCCCTCATTATCAATCAGTTTCTTTTGGGTCCTATAAAGCTTTCCTTAGTTCTTCTAACTTCTTTTTTGTCTCAAAAAAGTTTTCACCAAAAAACCTTTTTAAGAATACAACAAAATAGGAAAAATTTTGACTTTGGGGGGCCCGTCAGGGTTTGGGCTGGTCACAGGGAAATGGGGGAAACCTCAGGGTCACTATTGCTTTGTGGGCCATAGGATGGGGGATCTTTTGGGCATGACGTTTCTGGGGCTCTTTCGAAGAGAAATGCAGAGAAAGAGAGGAAAAACAAATTGCATATGCAGTAGGCAGTTATGTACGTACTATGGGTGGGCCCGAAGAATCATCTCCACTAGTGGGCCCAAAGAATCATCTCCACTGCTGGGACCTAAGAATCAACTCCACTGGTGGGCCTGAGAATCAACTTCACTGGTGGGCCCCAATAATCAACTCCACTCATGGGCCGCAAGAATCTACTGCACTATTGGGCTCCAAGAAATGAACTCCATTGGTGTGCTTCAAGAATCAACTCCACTGTTGGGCCCCAGACACCCTGGTCCGACACTGGGTCGAATCACTGGGAGCCACACCAATCACTCATATGGGGATCCAAAGTTCATATTCCTCTATGCCCACATGCCTAGCAGGGGCATTAAGGATGTAGGTTTACAGGTGATGACAATTTGGGCATACCAGTAGTGACAGAAAGCAACCTGGGTGATAGGCAGGCTTTACTAATAGGTACAAGCTTTAGTTTCAACTTCACATTACAGCAAATAGTTAATTACACATAGGAGGGTAGAATTCTCTAGCATATTTCACTTCTTGCAATTGCTCTTTTAACAATCACTTTGCTTGCTCACTCTCTCTATAATGCACTATAAAGCATAAGACTTAAAGGGGTTTTTTCATCAAACGCTTTCGCAGATGAGCTTTTTCTGTCTCTTACAGCTTCAAATCTAGGGGCAGATCTCTCCTCCCAGTGGGCGTGTGTTCCCTCACTGAAGACTGGTGACATCATCATTCTGTGTGACCAGTGGAAGGAAGAGGATATCAGAGCTCTGCAGACCTCCTGCAGTGGTTCTCATGCCTGCAGAACTGTCACCTCCAGGCTGTAGAAGCTCCTTGAAACAAGAACACCTGTATTGGTGTAATCAGTTATACATACAGCGTGACCTGATGAAAAAAATGTGAGGAATGCACTCTGCTCCCCCCTCTTTTATCAAGCAGGAGGTAGAGGGCTGTGTAAGGCAGTGTTATATGGGTGGGGAGAGTGAATCTAGCAGCTAGAGACTCAGTAATTGTCCAAATCCTTCACATAGAGCTGGGAGACGAGAATAGAGAAGCTCGGAGAGCCCTTATTATACAGATATAGCCATCACAGGCAGCGAGTTTCAGTTTCATTTTCCACAGCTCAGAGGGGAGTAAGCGCAGAGTGCAGGCAGCCAATCACAGCACAGGGGGCATGTCCCAACAGGCTGAACTAAGTATCAGTCAGAAAATCACAGCACAGGGGTTGTGGCCCGACCCCAGTCTGCAGAAATAGCTCTAGATACGCACAGATTAGCTCATATCTACTATATTCAATGATTTAGGTAATGCAAACCAATTGCAAAAGTGCTTATTTTTACTGACCCCATCATTACAGAAATGATCTTTGTAGCGAGAAAACCGCTTTAAGTTAACCTAGGAATGCTAGTAATTTGCACCTGACTTTTCAGGCCACTCGCCTCTATTCCTTCCCTTCTTCCCCACCTCCTTCCCCCTTAGGCCTCGTTCACACGGCTTATTTCGCCGCGTATTTGCCGACGGTTTGACGATCGTCAATCCGTCGGCAAATCAGTCAGAAACAAGTCACAGCCTATTTTCTATTGATTTCAATGGAAAATACGGCTCGTCGTTCACACGACGCGTAGTTCCGTGCCGGATTGCCGCCGCGGATTGACGACGGCAATCCGGACGGAAAAACAATGTGCATGTCAATTATTTACAGACGGATTCACCACCTTCAATGATTGGAGATGGTGAATCCGTCGGGAAATCAGTTACAAATACGTGCCACACTTAGTGGCACTTATTTGCAACTGATTTTCAACTGATTTCAGAACGTATTTACGATCGGCAATCCGATGTAAATACGTTCTGAAATAAGCCGTGTGAACATAGCCTTACTGTCTTCTTTCCCTCAGTTTGTCTGCTCTCTTCCTCTTCTTGGTTGGTCTCTCTGTCTCTGGTTTTGGTAAGTATTCTCCTCCAGGTTGATGAGCCTGCCCTCTGCCTGCTTCACTGCCGGATAGTGTGCAGACAACTCCTTTAATGCTGGAACTATATTCTCAACACTAGCTGTAACTAGTAATAGAACTTTTTAACTGTGCTGCCCAGGATGGCAGGCACTCAAACGCCTGCATCCCCTCTCTTCTCGTAATTAGTGTCCCCTGGTAGCCTCTTGATTGGCAGCATGTGGCACTAGCAGTAGCTTAAAGGGGTCTTCCGGGAACGAACAATGCTCGTTGGTTTATCGGGGCATGAGTAAATATAGAAGATAAGATTCATACTTACCTTCCAGATGCTCCTGTTCAGTCCCGGTTGCCGGTACGTTCATCAACACTGAAGCAGTGACCGGTCTTCATTTACATGACAGCTCCAGCCAATTAGAGGCGACAAGGGTCATGTGCAGGTGAAGTTGTGGCCTTGGATTGGCTGGACCTGTCACATGAACGATGAACGTTCACTGGCTACTTCCGGGATGAACGCACCGGCAGCCGGGACTGAAGGGAGACGTCTTCTATTTTTACTTATGTCCCGACGGACCAACAAGCATTGTTAGATCCCAGAGCACCCCTTTAATAAAAGGTACATAGTCGTCATCATTTACAATTCATATGTAGTATATACACATTCATGACCACCTATAAAGTACTCCTACACTCTACAACAGCAGTAAGAAGGAAGGTATTTGGAGCTGCAGTCAGCCATCCATAGAATTATATGGGAGTTACAGCCAAACACTCTCATTGAACCGTTACTCTAAGTCCTGCAGATAGAAATATATGTGATAAATGTTTATTGTGGGAAAGCTCCTATAAGGAAACCCAGTACTTAGTGAGTTTATTAGAGCAAACAGTCTGGAGAATTTTCTGCAGCAGAGTGGCAGACAGACAGGCATTTCTCATGCAGAAACAAAACCTGCTTGTGATATAAATGGGGCTTAACAAAAATATCAGAGCTTCCAAGGTCATGTTTAGATCATTAAATGTAACACATCCCAGTAGGACTCTTCTAATGTGGGCTGTTTAAT
>JAODAL010075967.1:0-13791 GCA_025379985.1 Phyllomedusa bahiana | reverse complement strand
TTTTTTAACATAATGCAGTGTTCTACGGTATGTCCTATATTATTTTTTTTATATTTATTTTTTTTACAATTACGATTTTTAGCAGGTGCCAATCTAAAATTAATTCACCAGTAATTTGTCTTTGCACTGTTTTTAGTTAAATGGGTTTTGCCATGAAGTAAAATTGACGTGGGAGGTTTGTAAATTAAATAATAAACATTTTCACCATTCATCATTATTAAAACTTCTGCACCGTTTTTGTTTTAGCTGCTCCTTTAGTGATCCATTGTTTACAGATCGTCTCCAGGGGATACGACCAGGACTGAGAGCTCCTCACTCCTGGTCAGACATGCTCAGATATCACCTCTCCTCTCAGGCAGCTACTGAGCGTTCAAACCCCAGGTGCTGGGAATCTACTCCTGTCCTCCTAAGTAATTAGTCAAATAGTGCAAATAAATTTAAAAAAAGAAACCTCAATCAGGTCTGTTCATTGATAAAGAGAAATGAAATCCACAGGTTTGGTTCCTGCAGGGATTTGAACTGAGGACCCTTGTGCCTGGAGGCAAAAGTTTTACCTCTGAGCTATAATGTAGATACTTACAGTTCTACATATAAACAGACCTTTCTTTGACTACAGAGCGGGAAGGCCTGGTGATGTCATCCTGCTGGGTCACATAATATGCAATTCAAACAAATCGCACACAGAGCTGGATGCAGGAGGTATGAAATGAGATCGTGGCAAAACCCCTTTAATATGGCACACACCTCACAAAAGCTAGTAGCAAAACATAACTGTCACAGTATAATAACTTTTGTTCGTATTTCCTGACAGAAGTACTTCATGTCGTCTAATACTGTTAGTCATATATGTGCAAGAGTTTTATAACCTGTAGTTCATAAAGCTGCAGAGCGCTGAAGGTTAAAACGTGTCAT
This sequence comes from Phyllomedusa bahiana, assembly GCA_025379985.1. Classification (NCBI taxonomy): domain Eukaryota; kingdom Metazoa; phylum Chordata; class Amphibia; order Anura; family Hylidae; genus Phyllomedusa; species Phyllomedusa bahiana. Next base: position 12,879 of record JAODAL010075967.1, on the reverse strand, counting down.
TAAAGGGGTTGTCTTACTACAAAGATTAGCTTTCAACCTCTAGGGAACGGTAAATGAAGGCTTTTTCCAAATATATTAATTTTTTTTGCAGAGATGAGAGATTTTATCTACTCTGAGTTTCTCTAGGTTACCGACCTGCTCTCTCTGCTGTCTTTTCTGAGAGTAGGGAGTGATGTCACCACAGATCAGCCCACAGAACTGCCGACAGCTTGAGAACAGTGTGTGTTATCTCTAACAAAGAAAGGAGATTATTGACTTATTTATGTTAGTGCAGGGAGCTTCAGAGATCATAGATAAGATCCCTTGCTCTCATTTCAGTGCAGTTAGAAGAGTTGTGAATACAATTTTGGTATGCTAATTACTGCTATAGAACCACCCACAGCATAACCAGGAAGAGACAGGATGCATGAATGTAAAGCTGCATGCGGCTCAGTGAAGGATCATGGTGAGATGACCCCTTTAAATTAAATATACAAGCTCTTGTGCTAAAGATAAGACTCGGCAGAAAGTTACATACCATGGTCGGAGAGGGAAGCTGGGGCAATCGGATAAGAGAAAGAGGTGGTTGGCAGCCAAGAGAAATGTGTGTACATGAGCAATAGATAAAAATCTTCCTGATCTCTTGAACAAAGCAAAATCATTGCAATGTATTTAGTATTAGTCTTCATTTACCTTTCCCTACATGTTAAAAGTTCATCATTGTAGTGAGAAAACCGCCTTCAAATTTGATCTCTCCAGCACCTGTCATATTGAACATGGTCATATCTGTACCAGGTGTCTCCGTTGGTGACTACAGGCTGAATGACACTGCATTATGAGTTCTTCACGCTCCAAATGTCATACTTTTCCAAATGCCAACTCTGTTCTTTTTATATAAAAAAGCTGGTCACTGTCATGTTTTTATGCTACTGATCTCACTGGCTTGGACTTGAATGGTGTAAAGCTATTTCCATCAGTTAGTGATTATACCATTCTACGGTATTGACTAAACCTGTGAAATGTATGAAGCAGTGATCGATCTATATAAGTACCTTCATTAGGGTTTGGCGCTTGGGGGGTGAGGTCAGCCTTTTAATTCTTTTCACAGGATAAGTGTGTTTAAGACATTGTAGAAGTAAAACTTCTAACAACAATAGGGTGTGTAAAATAAATTGCTGACATGTTTCAATCCGCACAGGACTCTTAGTCATAGCATAACGCTAAGTAGCCTTGGATCAAATAAAGATGCCGTTTTATTGCAACTAAACGATTTGTCTGTAGGCTGGTTTCATTGAGATACATTAGAATTATCTAGTAGACCTCGCCACTTCCCACTGCATTCAATAGAAAATGCACTTTCACCCATGTCTGTGGAGCAGCAGACTTCAGTGTATATCTTAGCAAAGAATCCAAGGGAAATGTGAATTGAATAGCAGCTCAAGATTTGTCATTTATGAAGTCTAAGAATTCTGGGTTGCAAAAACATAACAGGAAGAAGTTTAGTGAGAAACAGCTCCCATGGCCTAATGTTATAGAAAAACATTTTTACATGATTATTCATCAAGCTTATCATTTTGTATGTATGTACCCGCAGTTAACATTCTCTCTTTTTACAGGGTTTACTTCAATTTTGTGGATTTGGATGCAAGTAACGTAGGCTGGAACAAAACTACCTTTGGTTAACCATGCCTCTGTGTTCCATATCCCGAAGATGAACTGACAACCACAGCAGTATAAAACGTGTTTTGTGTAATACATTCCATACTGAATAAACATAGAAAATAATATTCTTTATCAGCCCATTTGTTGTGAGATTTGTCTGGTTGTCTCTGGTTTACTGCACCTCATTAGAAAATGTAAACTCTACAACAATAGCAACAAAAAAAACGGTAGCTAACAGAAGGTACTAAAAGGCATGTTAATATTGAATTTATGGAATATTTTAAGCTGCATGACTGCTGTTTTTTAGGTGTATAAAAAAGAGGTCTTGAGTGCACAGTTTGATCAAATTGTGTTTGCCTTGATTAAGGTAACCTCATCCGGTGAGTCACCATCTAAAGGTGCCTCTCTAAAAGCCAAAGCCGCCATTGAATTATTCATACTGATTTGGATTAAAAGGTTCTAGGGCAGATGCAAGGAGTGCACAGCTGATATGAAGGCAAATGTGCTATACAAAAAAAAGAAAAAATTAGCCAGCACATCCAGAAACGAGCACGTAGTTGTAAAAGAAAATAACACTCAAAAATGTTAAATTGTTTAACCCCTTAACGCTGCAGCCAATTCTGACCTCTATTGCATCATCTTAAAAAAAAATTAGCAACATAGATTTTTGTAGGGACCAATTCCGTTCTAATGTGGCTTTGAGAGACCTGTATGTTAGATGCCTCTATAAATGACCACCTAAAAAACTGTACCCCTTTAAAGGAGTTGTCTCACTATAGGTTTTCAGCCTACCTCAGTGTGTCTGGCACCATAGGATTTTTGAATTAAGGGGGGTGGTTCTTGTCTGCCTCTTCTCCTCCCCTTTCCCCCCTCCCCTCAGCACACAGACAGCTCTCCTCCTCTGACTGCAGTGACTTCTATACAGTAGGAGGAGGGTGAGGGGGGTTACTGCCAGAGTTAACCCTGTGTGTGCCTGCCTAGGTCTGGATCAGCTGCACTGTGCTGCTGCTGTGGCCGAACTCTTGCTGCTCCTCTCCACAGAGTCAGGAGACAGCAGGGAGAGGGCTGATCTATGAGTGGCTATGGAGCCAGAGGTCTGTGAAGCTGTGTATGCTAATAGCAGAGCAGGGGGTGATGTAAAGGTTCCTATACCCCCTGCTTAGCATACAAATATCCACGGACATCTCAAGCAACAACAAACACAAACGCTATCCTCCCATTAGAACAGACACAGGGCAGCTGTGAAGCGAGGGTGCGTTCCCACGGCACGGGACAAATAGGCCGGTATTTGTCCTGTTTTGCGGCCGTCCCCATGGCCGCGGGGCGGGCGGCTTTTCTCTGCGATGAGCGGAGAACAGCCCTTCCCCCTCCCATTAAGAAGCACATATTGAATATTAGCTACACAGAAGCAAGAGTAGAGCCCTCCCCTACAGAAGCATCACAAGTGGCCTCATAGTGTGCGGGAGGGGCTCTGTGCTCTGACCTGCATTCAGAAGCTGCTGACCTCACCAGCACTGGCAGCCAGTGAGAGAAAAATCAACAGGTCGGTGGCTATAGTGATTTGAGGAGCTGATGCACTCCTACTACCAGGGATAACTCAAAATCAGTAGGACATTTGTAATGAACATATTTTGCAAAGCTGATTGTTTTTTTAAAGATATTTTAATTAAAACCCAATCATTGTAGCGAGACAATCCCTTTAAGTAGTCAAATTTGTTGAACTTCTAGGAAGAAATTAAAACAAAGTGGAGTTGAAATTTTTAAATTTTCCCTTTTTCCGTTTTTTTAATTTTATTCCATCATTTACTGGACAGCAGAAGATAGCAAGAAAATGCGACTCTGTTCCTGATACTGCTTTTTTTTTTTTTTTTTGCTGTTTGACTATTTGCTATTTGACTCAACCACAAGTCTCAATCGGAGGAGCACCTACTGGATTTGGGGTCTTATATTTATTAGGATATGTTTTAGGTGCCATTACAGGTTTGTAAACACCTAAGGTGCTAAAACTTAATAAATACCCCTAAAGAGAAATGTAATTGTAATGAATATATTTATCCTACATGTGTTTCAGAGATTTTTTGTTTGTTTATAGCTATAGGCTGTAAAAATACTTTTTTCCAATCTGCAGATTTTGCTGAAAATGTTTACTTTTCACAAGGAATCCTGGAAAAAAACACCCTAAAATTTGTTATACAATTTCTTCCAAGTTTAGTGATGTGGTGGTTTAAACCGCTGTATGTGCGCATGGCAGGGCGTACAAGGGCGGGAGCACTTTTTGGTTTTTGGAATGCAGATTTTGGTGGAGGCCATGTTGCATTTACAAAGCCCCTAAAGTACCAGAACAGGAGAGACCTTCCAGAAGTCACTCCATTTTGGATATAACACCCTTCAGTGAATTCATCTAAGGCCGTGTTTACACGGCTTATTCACGCCGTATGTGCGAGCCGGATTGCGCTCGCAAATCCGGCGTGAATAAGGGGCGGGGCGGAGGCGCGGCCCGCCGGCCTCATAGACTGCCATTATCCACGGCGCATATTGCGCCTGGATAATGTGCATGTCACTTTCTCCCCGCCCGGCGGCTTCGCCGAGCGGGGAGGAGCGACGGAATCCACTGTTCTCTATGAGAGCAGTGGATTACCGTAATGACTCCGACGGATTGGCGCCGTATTGAAGCGCAAATACGGCGCGGAATACGGCGCCAATCCGTCGGCAAATAAGCCGTGTGAATGGGGCATAAGGGTGTATTGTGCATTTTGAGCCAACAGGTGTTTTAAAGTATTTTTAGCATTGGGCTTCATTTTTACAGCATTCACCATGAGGTTTAAATGACAATGATAACTTTCTACTTTGCAGATCATTAGAATTAGAACAATACCAATTTTATATAGTTTTTTTTTTTTAACTTCTTTTACACAGTCAAAATGCTTTTGTAAAAATTAGCATTTTAATGTCTTATTTTGACATTTTTCTGTATATGGAGATGATTAAGGACTTGTTTTCTGCAAGATGAGTAGACCTTTTCATTGATACCATTATGGGGTTTATATGAAACTTTGATCGCTTTTTATCAAGGATTTTGGGAGGCGAGATGAACAAAATACAGCAAACCTGGTAGTGTTTTTACAGCGGTCAGTGTGTGGTATAAATAAAACTTTACTCTGCAGGGCGATACTAAACTTATATATTTTAATGTTTTAGACATCAAAAACACTTATTTGTGTAGGGACTTATTTTTTGTGGGATGAGTTGACTTTTTCATTGGTACCATTTTTAGGGACACATGACTTTTTTATCACCTTTTAATACGCTTTTTTGGGAGGCAGGATAAAGAAAATATAGCAATTCTGGAAGTTTTTTTTTTTTGTTTGTTTTTTTTTTTTTTTTTTTTTTTACAGTGCTCATTTGACATGTGTTACTATGTGGGGCAAAGCAATTACAGTGATATCCAGTTTAACAAGTTTTTTTTTTTTTTATATTGTAGCACTATATAAAAATGTTTTATTGTGTAAAGCAATGTTTATGCATCGCTATGTTCTAAAAGACAACTTTTTTAGTTTTCTGTATAGGGAGGGATTTTTGTGTGGTATGAACTGACGTTTTCATTGGCACTACTTTGGCGTTTATGACTTTTTGATTTTATTCCATTTTATGTGCAGCGCAATTTTGCCATCTTTTTATTGTGCGACAAAACCAAATATGTGTACTTTATTTGGCATTTGTAATGGGAAAGGGGCGGTGTAGATGCTTTTAACTTTTTTGTGGGCATTTTTTTTTTTAATACTTGTCCTCATAGAGGAATTGACTCAGCTATCTCTGAGTACTGGAAGATCGATGCCCTTAGCACATGTGCTATATCAGAAAGCATTTATGGCCTTGTCCACAGTTAAGGCTATGTTCACACGGCTTAACTGCGGGGCGTAATTACGTCCCGCAGTTAAGCCGTGTGGACGTGAGCGGGGGGCCGGCACTTCGCCGGCCCATAGACTTTCATTACCAGCGGCCCGTATACGCCGCTGGTAATTCACATGTCAATTACCTCCCCGCCCGGCGGATTCGCCGAGCAGGGAGAGGAGACATAATCCATAGTTCTCTATGAGAACTGTGGATTACCGTAATGACTGGGCCGTATTTCAGTCCGTTATTTGCGCACTTCGGCGCGTAATTACGGACTGAAATACGGCCCATTTTAAGCCGTGTGAACATGGCCTAACAAACTGAGCATTTTCAGAAAAACTGCCACCTTTGTCCCCAAAGTCAATAATTATTTCTCTTTGCAACTCTAAGTCACTCCTGACCCATGACCGCAACAAGGAATATGTGTGCAGGCAGCCTGTCGCACACCTTATATATCCAACAAGCCAGCTCATGCCACATGACTTCCTACAGTCAACGTCAAAAGTAGGAGTGGTCATAATCATTTGTGGCATATTGTGTATTTGCCACAATTTTCCATCTATGTTGGTGCTAGTGAACAAACGCATAATTTGTAACATGGACCCCACATCGTTTGTGCTCTTATGTATACATTTGGGCCCCCTCACTTACAATGGAATGCTAATCTTTCTTGCATGTAAGAACCCGAAAGTGAAGAGGAGCGGGTTTTCAGGAGCTCTGGAGCAGCAGTGAACAGGAGGTCAGTATAACTTTTTTTTTTATTTTGCTTACCCAGCCAAGACCAATTGAAAATCAATTTTCTTTTGCTTTGCAGTCCTTTAAAGGGGTTTTCCGACACTAAGGGTATGTTTACACGGCTTAATTGCGGGCGTACTGTACGCCTCGCAATTACGCCAGGTGTTCAGGAGTCACTCTGATCGGCGCATACTCCCGCGATGCAGGTTGCCGGCAGCCCGCCGACCCCATAGACATGCATTACTCACGCCGCGAATAAAACACATGTCATTTATCTACCCGAGCGTACAATACGATTGTATTGTACGCCCGGGGAGAGGAGGCGTAATCCATAGTTCTTTATGAGAACGGTGGATTACCGTAATGATTGGGGCGCATTTTGCTCGTATTAGAGCGCAGTACGCCACGAAATGGGCCCCAAAATAAGCTGTGTGAACATACCCTAAAAAAAAAACTCATTAGTCCATCAGGACATATGGAATAAAAACCTCTTAAATGCTCCCATCCCATTACTGCATCCGTCCTGTTGATCCCTGCAGATAATTTCCCCGTTCATTCATCACATGACTGCTGTAGCCAGTCACAGTCCGCAGTGATCATGTGTGGTATATGCAGTATTTGTCCAAGGGCTTTGAATGGCTGAAGAGATCACATGAAGAATTAATGGGGAAGTCATCTGCTGGGATCACTGGTACGGGCGCAGCAATGGAATTAAAGGGTTAAAAAGGTTAAAGTCCTAATTTTCTTAGATATTTTATCATGCCATTACGGATGAATTAGCTTTTTTTATTGTCAGACCAGCCCATTAAGCAGTTGTGCTCTGATCTGGCTGGCCCGTGCCGCTCATAGAACTTCCAGAATGTGATGTATTTAGGGATATTTTAGATCTATTCTCCATCCTTTGGCTGAGAACCCCTCCATTATTACACAGCATCTCCTTTATGTGCGTTCTTCCTCCGGCCCTGGAGGGAGGGTTTGGCGCCATGCCAGGGTAATGTCACATGTTGGTATAGATACTGCATATCCATTCATGATAGTGATAAATCATATTCACACAGATCTGTAACATAGAGCAGAAAACGCCCTGCTGTAACTACACACAAATCTCAGCTGCTGTTCTCCACTTTGTCCAGCAGGGGGAGACACAGCCATCATTCTCCAATTCGTCCAGCAGGGGGAACAGAGGCTACATATTGGCTGACCTCTTTCTAGGGCAGACACACCTGTTCTGTGTCTGTCAGCTATATAAGCTGTTGCAGGTTGTGTCTACACAGAGACATCATGCCCATCTTCGAGCTGTTCACCAATGTGGCCAAGGATGCCATTCCTAAAAACCTTCTCAGCAATCTGACTGAGCAACTTGCTAAGGCCACTGGCAAGCCGATTGGGGTAGGTGGTGAATTCGAGGGAGGGTGCTGGTACCCTATAGGGAGGGCAGTATATGAGCGGTTTCCAGAGCCTTTTATTACTGTGACTTTTATGTTGCTTATATTGTGGGCAGTTTTATTACTTGTGTCTGGCAGGCAGATAAAGTTTGTCCTATTATCAATAAGATATCATTCCTTCTAACTTTAAGATGGTCAGAGGGACTGGGAGTTTACCATGTAAAGGATCCAAGTTTTAATGCATAGTGCTACACTTGAATACATTTTTATAAAACTGTTTATATAGATCTCATCGAAATAAAGCCATTTTAAGTCTACATTTTACAAAATTATAAATATTTAGGTTGCAGTTTAATATACACTTAGGAGCCAGACAGGTATTTTTTGAGCAACATAGTAAGTATATTAATGCAAATATATTTTCCATGTAAAAAAGAGGAACATTCAAAGAGGGACATGAGTTATAAATAGGGACTGTCCCTTCAAAAGAGCGACACTTGAGAGGTAAGGGATATGCCATCAAAGTGCAATAGGTGCAGGTACCACCTCTCACACTTTGATGGCCTATCATATTGCTGTGTCTTTTAAGTGCATGATGGGAAAACCCCTTTAATGCTTAAAAAAAAAAAAAAAAAAAACTGCTTTCAAGAAACATTTACATTTTTACTAAATGTTTTTTGACGTAGTTGAAAAACACAACTTGTGAACCCCTCCTGACTAATATACTGTAAGGCTCTGTCCACATGATGAGGATTTCTAGTCAGATTCCAACTTGAAATTCTCGTTTAAAACTTAACGGGGTTGTCTCACTACAAGGATTGCTTTTTATGTTAAAGATCTTGCAGAAACAAGTCACTTTGCAATATATGTCCATTAACAGTGTCCTACCTATTCTGAGATATCCCCTCTTGTATGGGCTGCATCAGCTCCTCAGGTTGCTATGGCTACAGACCTGTTTGATCTCTCCTGATAGGCTGCCAGTACTGGTTGCTATAGCTACAGTCCTGGCTTCTACTGCAGCTTAGTAGAAGCCAGTAAACACACCCCTGAATTCAAAACCAAGAAAACAGGACTGAGGTAAGATGAATCGATGTAGTGAGACAACCCCTTTAAAGGAAAACAATTCCCATTGACCTCAATAATAATACGTGTTGTTCTTACGATGCGTATTTTATGCACGTGGTAAAAAAAACGTAGAACATGTTCATTCTTTGGTCGTATTACTACTCGAGGAAAATGTGGAAATGTATTATTGATGTGAATTGTGAAGGCTAAAAACCTCATGCAGTATGCTTCTAAAACATTTGTATGTAGTTTTCAATGCGAATCCGCATCCAAAAACACATAGGAATAAATGGGAGTTGTTTCCGCCTGTAAACTGAGTAATAGCAAATCCGAAAAAGCATGCAAAATACTCGGGTGACGCGGTTTTCAGCTAATTTTACTCGGCTTGTGAATGTCCTTTAACAAACTGATTGGAGCCAGTGCTGCTGATGTATTTAGCCCCAGGAGAGCTGTGTACACCATTGTATTCACTGTTCACCTTAAAGCTGGACTAGCTGTATACCCTCTGGATGAAAATGCCAACAAAAATCTGGAATATAAACCAAAATATATTAGAAGGTTTCAGGACACTTCTTTGTATACTAGAGAGCTATGTTTCCGTAGATCCAGGAAACCCCATGAAAGCTACAATTGTACAACAAACCGCTAATGACAAGATAACATTGCTGTACAGCTCTGGAAAAAATTAAGAGACCACTGCAAAATTTTCAGTTTCTCTGATTTTTCTCTTCAATGGTATGTATTTTTGCGAAAAATTTAGATTGTTATTTTATTATATAAACTACTGACAACGTCTCCGAAATTCAAAGCAAAAAATGTATTTATTTGCAGTAAATGAGAAATCTTCAAAATAATAAAAAAGAAGCAGCGCTGTCAGACCTCAAATAATGCAAAGAAAACAACTTCATATTTCTTTAGAAACAATAAGACTTAGGGCTTGTTCACACAGCGTTTTTGTGATCCGTTTTACGGATCCGCAAAACGGATGTAACAATTGTCAGTGTGATTAACAGTGCGTTCAATGGCAAAAGTGCATTGCTGTTCCCACGAGAGATCGGCGATGCGCTTTTGAGAGCTCTCCTGCACTGCGCTTTTCGCATCCGCTTTAAGAATTGACATGTCAATTCTTATTGCGGTTTACGCAAGTGAAAGCCCATAGGAGATAATGGAGTCCGCTTTTGGCACCTGTCCAAAAGCGCTCCACACTCCGGGCACGTATCAGCTGCGCTTTGCATCCTGAAAGCGGATGCGAAAAGCGCACTGGGAGGCTGGACGGGGATCGCTGGAGAGGTGTGTGGCGGCAGCGGGAGCGCAGGTGAGCGGCGGCAGCGCAGGTGAGCGGCAGCTGCGCAGGGGGATCGGAGGTGAGCGACGGCTGCGCAGGGGGATCGGAGGTGAGCGGCGTTAGCGAAGGTGAGCGGCAGCGCAGGTGGAGCGGCGGCTGCACAGGGGGATCGGAGGTGAGCGACGGCTGCGCAGGGGAATCGGAGGTGAGCGGCGGCTCTGGGAGCAGTGACAGTGGAGGTGCGGGAGATTTGAATTGGAGCCGGGGCTGAGGTGCGGGAGCTTTGAATTGGAGCCGGGGCTGAGGTGCGGGAGATTTGAATTGGAGACGGGGCTGAGGTGCGGGAGATTTGAATTGGAGAGGGCGGGGCTGAGGTGGCGGGGAGATTTGAATTGGAGACGGGGCTGAGGTGCGGGAGATTTGAATTGGAGACGGGGCTGAGGTGCGGGAGATTTGAATTGGAGACGGGGCTGAGGTGCGGGAGATTTGAATTGGAGACGGGGCTGAGGTGCGGGAGATTTGAATTGGAGACGGGGCTGCAGGAGGAGAGAAAGAGAGAGAGATTCATTCTGAAAACGCATCCGGAAAGCGGATGCGTAAAACGTAGGTGAAAAAGCATTCAAAACGGATCCATATAAAGTAACAACTGCTGCGTTTTACGGATCCGCTTTCCAGATGCGTTTTTCAACTATCAAAAACGGATCCGTAAAAAGGATCCAAAACGCCGTGTGAACAAGCCCTAATGTTTTAAGTCAGGAAGAGTTTTCTTTTCAACTCCTTTGGCATGGTAAAAGTTATTTTTTCATTCAAATTCCTTTTGGCCTATTCCTAGCACTTGTTTTGCCATCCAGCTTGTCCTATTGCAAGAGGATTGTGAAGACCACAGCAGTGTTTTTTTTTATACTTTCCTTCATTAAATAAGATTTGGTTCAGGTGATCACCTAATCAGAAGCACATTAAGCCCGTGTTCACACGGCTTATTCAAGCCGTAATTGCGAGCCGGATTGCGCTCGCAATTCTGGCTTGAATAAGGGGCGGGGGCGTGGCCCGCCGGCCCCATAGACTTCCATTATCCACGGCGCGTATTGCGCCTGGATAATGTGCATGTCAGTTTCTCCCCGCCCGGCGAATTCGCCGAGCGGGGAGGAGCGACGGAATCCACTGTTCTCTATGAGAACGGTGGATTACCGTAATTACTGCGACGGATTGGCGCCGTACTGCAGCGCAAATCCGACACGCAGTACGGCGCCAATCCGCGCCAAAATAAGCCGTGTGAACGGCCCCTAAGGGTGCTTTCACACGGTGCGTTTTCGGTGCGTTTTTGATGCGTTTTTTTGGATGCGTTTTTTGTGCAGGAAGGCAAAACAATTAATGTTATACATTGTTGCACAAAAAACGCATCCAAAAAAACGCATCAAAAACGCACCGTGTGAAAGCACCCTAAGTAGAATGAGGTGGACTTTGGTTGGAATTCAACTGACACTGGAATGGAATGGCTGTCAGACATGTAGAGACGCTGATTTTAGAAAACTGTGCAGTGGTCTCTTAATTTTTTCCAGAGCTGTATATCTGTTACCACTAAATTGAAGCCTGGTCATCTGCCTGTACATTTTGGAGATATGAGACCCGCTGTAATGATATGAGGGAATTGGAGATCACCTATATAAATGTGCTTGTGTGTTAATATCAATTATGTATTGCTGAGTGGCAGGCTACTGCTGGCTGCTCTTCCGTTTGTTGAGGTGTCAGGTAGAGGCTTAAAATACAATTGGTTGTAATTCTGCATCTTAGTCACAGCATGTGAAAGGCAGTTGGCAGACCTCAAGGACACAATTCATGGCTGAATAGATTGTGCTGTCTGAACCTAGACACACAGCAACGAGGAAGGGGGTGTTACAGGGACATCGGAGGCGGTGGAATTAAAAAAAATGTGCAATGTCAGCATAATCACAGCCAGAATTAAAGTTATTGAAGTGCACACACACTGATATCATTACGTTTCTATGGCTATGTCTACACGGCAATGGACAAAAAAAACGTCCTGAAAACTAAATCCTAAAAATGTCCATAAAGCTTTTTGTCCACTGCCTGTCTAAAGCTGCTGAAAAACGACTGTTTTTGGTGTGTTTTTTTGCGCATTTTTTTTCTGCCAAAATTTAGCAAGATTAGATTTGCTGTGTATTTCTGCAAAAAAACGTCCTGCGCTTTACATAGACTCCAATAGTAAATTTTCTACCCTGCTCAGCCGTTTTTTGCAACATGTTTCAAAAACCGACCAGCAAATAGAACAATCTGAAAAAAACGTTCTGTGGAGACAACAGGAGGTTTTTACTATAGGAGTCTATGGGAGCTGTTTTCAGTTATTTTTTGAAAACGAAAAACACTGAAAAAAAACGGATGTTTTTGTGTGCAGTGGAGACATAGCCTATGTATGTAACTATATGTAAACACATATGTAGCATAAATAAGCTTGACAGATAAGTTTCTGTGCCACAACACTATAGCATGTTATCTCAACTTTTGTAATGCTTTATAATGGCCTTTGTTTTGATCTGAGAACAAACATCTGTTGAACACCGTTGGTATCTTTCATAAAACCGATCCAGCACCACCTTGGTGATAGATGCGATAAATGGAACCTCCAATGCAGATGTGAACACGGACCAACACACTGCACTGGATACATTTCACTTTCAAGTTAGACTTTGCTATATCTGTGTTTGAAAAATAATTTTTATATAAATAAATAAATAAAATTTTTTTAACCATCTTCCCTTTTGGGCCCCCCTTTTTCCCCGAATTTTAATTCTTTTGTGCAAAAAATTACAATTTGCAACCCCCTTTTTACCTGGGCCCAAAGGTGCCCCCGAAAAT
>JAODAL010075966.1:0-13791 GCA_025379985.1 Phyllomedusa bahiana | reverse complement strand
TTAATTTTGGGTAATTCCCGGGCACTGCCTCATTTCACCGGGCGCTTCCGCCCGCTCCCTCCCGGGACTTAGTGCCTTGCCTACGGAAAGCGTTCCCCTTTTGTCTCGCTGATCTACCGGTACCGTACCTCGTTCCTTTAAAAACCCGAATCTCGCCCCCTCCCAGCGCCTGTCCACGCCCACAAAACCTAGCCCCTGCCCTGACCTCTCCCTGCCCCGTCTACGAGCCGCCTGACGATTTTCCCACCACGCTATACTTTCGGCCCCCCCCAAACAATCATGTCGGGGAAACGACCTGGTAGCTCCCCCCCGCAGCAAGTCCACCCGCTTTGTGGCGGGCTTGGGGAAAAAACGGGACCTACTTAATTTCTGTTCCCTGGGTGGCTTACACCACGTTGTGGGGTCCAGTGGATCCACTTCCGCGCCGGGAACCCGTAACAAACGGGGACTTTTGACTATACCGCCTAAACCCACGTATGACCTTTAATCGTCTGCCCCCCAAAAATTTAAAAAGTGCGGGGAAAAGGATCTTTAAACCACCAAATTTTAGTTGAACTGGACTTTAAACTAAAATCTTCCTGAAACCGCAGAATGACCATTAAACCTGTCTGACCCACAGATTAAAAAGTCCCGGGAAAATGGGAGTCTTTTAACCATCATTTTAGTTTCATGGACATTGAAAACCCGGGCCCGGGGCCAAGCATGGCCCCAAACTTGCATGACCCCCCATTTAAAAAGTCCCGGGAAAAAGGGATCTTTCAACCACCATTTTATTTCAGGGACAAGACTATACCGGTCCTGGGCCAACATGACCCAAAAACCTGTTTGACCCACAGACCCAAAAAATTTTGGCACTATGCTATTTTGTACAGTGACGTCATTTATATATTTTTTGGTAACTGACTTTGTTTAAGAATTTATTGGGGAAGTTTTATTTGTAGTTTTACATTTTTTATCTTTGCTTTTTTTTTTCAAGTGTGTTAAACATAAACTACACCCCCCCCTGCATTTTTAAAGGTATTTTTTACAGTGAGTGTTTTTAATTCGTCCGCACACCCCATAAGTAATAAAAATATCCTAATCCCCCCAAAACACTTATTAGTTTAGAAGACATTTGCCCTCCGGTTTCTAAGAGTGTTTCACCCAATAAATTCAATGGTTTCCTTTTTCCCCCCAAACCTTCTTCAGGTTTAGGGAAAGACTCCCCGGAGATCAAATGATCGACCCCATTGACTCCACCCCAGAAATGTTAAGCCTAAATTGTGAAATTTTGTTCCGCCCGGGGGCCCTTTTTGCATTTTAAAACCTCACAGAAATCACCTTTTAAAAATTGTTTTTTTTTAGAAAAATTTTGGGAAAGCCTCCGTTTGCCCAAACGGTGAGGGGCTAGTGCTGCCGTCAGCCATCTATTAAACGGGGGTCCAGTTCGGGGCCAACTCACAGTGGGTGCGGGGAGAGCCCGGGCTAGCCTGTCTCTATTAACAGGGCAGTTTAGCTGCCGGGGCCCGGGGAGCAGACCCCGGGCCAGTTACAGGGGTGCGGGAGACCCCAGTTGGGCCATCATCTTTTACACGGTAAAAATCCCTTTATGACGCGCAACAAAAAGCGTGCTGAAGCAGAGTGGGAAAGTGTGAGTAACCCCCACCTTCCTCAGTAAACATAAAGACCGGGGTAGCGCTTGCCCCTGTAGATGGGCCAATTGACTTCATTTTTTGGAAAATGGGGGTTAACGTCCGTTCCACCCAGGTGCCCTTTTTTTTGGCTTCCTTTTCCTTTTTACTAAACGTGCTGGAGAAAATTTGTTCTGTTCTTTGTTCTCTCCTGCTCCATACCCATTCCTTGAATAACCTAAATCGGTCAAGTCTTCCTGTACCCTCTTTAAAATTTCCAATGAATTTTTTTTCCCAGCTATTTTGTACATGCAAGTGTTTTAGTAGTTTAATTTCTAGAAAAACACATTGTTCTAAAATAGGGATGGAATCCCACCATGTTTTTTTTCTCTTTTGTAATTGTTATTTAAATGGTGTTGTTCAATCAGGGATTGCTATAGCTATTTAAGGTCTTGCATAAAAAAACATGTTTTTGGCAATATGTGTCATTATCAGTGTCCGTACGATTCCTGTTTTCTGACAGGCACTTCACCCTTGTGACACGTCTGGACAATTGTGAAGAACAATGTCTGTTAGAAAACACATTTTTTACAATAGGAGCTGGTATTCGAGCTGCATTTCACAGCAAATATGCCCCACTAAAAATTCAAAAACATGAAACCTTTGAGCAACTTGTGACAATTGTTTGAAAACAAATGTCTGTTGTAAACAACTTATTTTTTTAGAATAGGAACCCGTAGGTTGCTGCATTTCAAAGCAGCATAACCCCAAAAACTATAAAAATGGTCTTCGTCATCCACTTGGTTAAAAAGTGCTGAGGGAGAAATGCAACTCAAAAGCACATTTCTGTTCCAAAGGACCATGATTTATTCTGATCTCACAGAACATTGACACCCAAAAAATTATAAATATGTCATCTCAGCACTGTTAAAAATTGTGAGGGAGAAAATACCACTTTAAGCCACATTTATGTTCCAACGGACCATGATTATAGCTGTTATCTCACAGCAAATGACCCCAAAAAATTATAAATTGACTTCTAAGCTCACTATTAAAAATTGTGATGGAGAAATGCACTTAGAGCCACATTTCTGTTCCATTGGACCAATATTATAGGGCAGTATCTCACAGCAACATGACCTCAAAACCATTGACTCTGCGGAATACTTCTTAAAGATAATTTGTGTAATATGGAATACGGTGTTGTTCATGAATGAAACTTGCTGTCTTTTACAGACTCCTCACAGCAAAACCAGCAAAATGAACTGTTGGGAACTGAGAATAAATTTTGCAGTAATGTAAAATGATTCATTTTATAAAAAAAAAGTTTTCAATGAGGGACCTTTTCTGTTTTGAAGAGGAAATGTGATGTAGACCGGCAAACTAACGGTGACCTCGGCAATTGGGGCACAACATCATCAGAGTTCCCATGCCTGATTCATTTGATGAAGGTCAATCGATCCACATTATCTGTGGAAAGCCGGATGCGTTGTCTTGTAATGACTCTCCGCTGTGCTGTGAAGGTCCGTTCTGTTATGACGCTGGCTGCGGGCAGGTCCTACCCACTATGGCGTGGCGAGCGAGTTGGGCCATTCGGCCATTTTGGATTACCAGAGTTATGGGTCCGGAAACACATCCAAATACATCGTGTTTGTGATGCAGATAGTCGGTGCACCATGATCCCTTAAGCTGGTCTCTGTGTGTTGGATGTGTGCCCTGTATTGCATGCATTTGTGGGGTGGTAATAAAGATTGCCAGAGGTCCAACCCATTAGGCTTCTGCCGCTTGACGGATACTTGGCACTCTACTGCTTGTCACGTCGATGATGTTGTTCCACCGTTGAACATGTGAGGAATCGGTGAAACAGACGAAACGATGTCTCCAGGTTGATTCAATAACAAGGTCTCCATTTCGTGCATTTTACTCTCTATTTGGGTGGGTGTGAAGGGTGTGTGTGTTTTGTTTGTACGGGGAATCAGGTGGGTGGCCACCAGTACGTAAACTGTTGTTCATTTGTTGGCCTTAATGCGAGGTTCTTGGTGGAGGAAAGGAGCATCCAAGGGTCTATGGTGAGAGATGGAGCCTTGATTCCCAAGCCTCTGGGTCGAGGGACACGGCAATCTGATCTTCATCATCTTCCTCCTCGCCTCAAATTCGCTGCCTCATCCTATGTCCTGGCCTAGGAAGTTGGTGTTCGTCGGTTGTATAGGTATATCCTCTTTCCTTCCTCCTCCTCCGCTTCCTCCGGCACAGCTTCAACACAGCCCTGATCTTGCGTGAGATGATGCACCTGAGAGCTGATGCGCCGCATCTCACTAGCCCTGGACCCGAAACCACTGGACTAATGAAGACCGATTAAATTTCGAGATATGTCGGGGCCTGGTGGATTCGACGGAGAGGAAAAGGCTCTGTGTCCGTTCTCCTCCTCGTCGCTAGCGGGAACCTGTTGTTTCAGAGTGTCCAACAATCGTTCCAGAACTAAGTTCAACACAATGCTCATGCTGTCAAGGGCATTGTCGCACTGACATTTTGGTGGCTTCTTCTAAAAATGGCAAGGATGGTTGCAGAGCTTTTCACCTGCCTCCACTCTCGGTGGCTCTAACACCCCTGGGATCCGCACGCTGCTGGTAAGGCATGTGTCACTTCGTAATGGTTAATGGCATTGCGCCGCTGCCACAATCGCTGGAGCATGTGTGGGTGGAAATCCAGCGTGGTGGCACGTCAACAATGAGGGTGATGGGGAGGCCGAGCTTACGCTGACAACGCAGCCAGGCAGGACGAAAAGCAGAGGTGCTTCCTCTAGCAAGGCAGTCCTGACTGGATAGCTCTTTAGAAATTTCTGGGGATGACAAGGTTATGACAGGTGCCAGGCAAGGGATGTGCTCCAGGCTACGATCTTAAGGGCGCCAGCAGATTTCGCTCCGGTTATCGAACACACTTTGACTGGACAAGGGTTCATGTCACCCACCAGCGCTCGGTTTCATTGCGGAGAGCCGGTCCACAGCTCCTGACCTGTGTGTGGATGGTCTCAAAAGACAGATTCATTTCAAACACGTGCCTGGGTTTTCTCTGGGCACGTGATGCCACAGTGACCTTGGGGGGAAAGACCCTGCACCTTCCCTGCGTTTTGAAGAGCGTGCCGAGCCTGTGAGAGAGACCACCGTCAACCCCCAGAGACACCTCCCAGCTCACCAGTGAGCCTGTCACAGAGATTATATGCGGCCTGGGGCGTGTTATAGTCCATGTGGCGGTGGTCTGTGGGTTTTACCAGCCACAGTGCAGACAAAGATGCTTGAATTTTTAGATGACACATGGCTGGCCAGGGCAGGTCGGGCATCTGGTAATTGGGGGCAGGCAAGGGCCTTGAGTGTGGCTGGAACCCATCTTGTGTCCACCAGACGGAAAGGCAACTTTTCCAAGGCCAAAAAGCCTGGCAATGCGTCATTCAACGCTTTTGGCTTTGGGAGGATTTGGGTTTTTTAATAGTGTTTCTTCTGCATCCCAAACTGGAAAGACATATATGGCTGCTAGATGGCCGCTTCTGTCGGCATGCAGGTAGTCAAGATCTGGGGAAGGAGAGAGGGGTAGGATGTAGGATGAGTCTCTGGTGGGGCTGGGTGGTACTCGGGCGACGGTGGAGGCTGAAACCCGATCATGACTCTGAGAGAAATGGGACAGTGAGGAACGCTTGGGGTGGGTGGGAGATAGGAGGAGGGGAGTAGAGGGTGATGACTGTGTTGGTGCCCGGCGTCGGTCATGCTTTTTTGGCCAAGTGTTGCCTACATTTTCAACCATGCATTCGCTGATGTGACTAGACATTGTTGGTGTTGGTGTTTAAAACACCTTAAGATTTCTGTGCCGTACTTATGACGTTTCGGCAAAGGCGGCATATGACATCGCTGGGTGAATGGGGGGTTTGCTCAAAGAAGGCCCAGCTTGAGAGGCCCGGACCTTTTTGACGGCGATAAGCGAGGAGCGGGGTTTCCGCTGCCCGTGGCGGCGAATTATCAGGGATTGTGCGACCGCCCCCCCTTTTTGAGGCGGGCCCCGTACGCCACTCCTTTTTTCCTTCTCCCGTCCAGTGATGAAGCGCTCGAAAGCAAATTCTGCTGAAAAGACCACTTGGATCCGCAATGTCGTCATATATCATCAACCAGGTGACTTCGCGCCCTGACATTCTGCACCCAGGAGCTGCGGGCTACGCAAGGGGGGACTGCAGGCATTGCCGACCGCCTGGGATTTTTGCCGATTGACCGTTTCCCTTCTCCTCCTCTGAGGCATCATAATGGGCGAAAGGCAGAAAAAATCACCTTTTTGGGCCTTTTGATTTTTAACATGCTTTCTATCCCAAACCCGCATTTTGTCTCAAAGGGGTTTCAAAAATGGATTATCCACAGTGGGGGGGTACACGAGTTAAATTTTTGGGTTTTTCCTTCGCTTCATTTTTGGACGGATGTGGATGTGTGAGGGACTTTTGGGGCTGTGACTGGGGGACGAGGAGGAAAGACTGGGGATCAGGTTGCATTAACCCTGAAGAAAAATTGGGGCGACGCTTTTGTTACTGAATTAAAGGCCCCCTGACCGGCAAGACAGGCCTGACGGTCCTGAACCCGAAAAATCCGCTGGCTTGGGTTGTACCAGCATGGAAGGAGCACCTTCTCTCGTACCTCCCTCCTGTCCTCCCCCCCCTCTTTGCTCGCTTACCACCGCATTTCGCTCCCTGTTTAAAAAGATAAATTTTAGGGGGTATGGAAGGTTTTGGGAAATCTTTATTAAAAGAGACAAAACACAGCTTTCTCAATCCCTCAAAAAAAAAAAAATTTTCTGGGTTCAAATTTCTGCAAGGTGGGTCTATCAACAAATCTGGCTGGGCAAAAGTGCAAAAAAAAAGTAACTGAAAAGTATATGGAAAAAAAAGGATTTTTGGCACTATCAATACACCCGGGTGGGTCAAAAATTGCTGGATTAAAAAATTTTCTTTTTTCTTAGCGCCCAAAATATTCCCCAGCACTTCACAAATTCAAGGGAAAAAATACAGTCATTAACATTAAAAGTACTTAAAAATAGACACAAGGTGTGAGGGGTCTGCTGTGGGGCTTACAAATTTTTGGGGTTTTGGGTGAACATACGGTAAAAAGTGCCAAGTTTACAATGGTCCAGCCAGTTTCATAAATAGGGGGTGGTTTACATGAAAAAAGGATGAACCTGCCACCCGACAGTACATCTAAATTTCAGATAAGGCCTGTTGTGCCCCCGTGAGGGAGTGACAAAGTGTGTGAAGCAGTTGGGATCTTGGGGGGCCAGATGAAAGTTTATTTTCAGGCCCCCTTAAACTGTGAGGGTTTTGAATGTGCCCCATCGCCTGCGGTAGTATTCCCAAAAATTGGTGCCCCGGTGAAATCTTGTAGGGGGGCATGGAGGTTCGGATGATTGAGGAATGTATCTGATATCATCACGGCGGAGAGCACGGGGGAGGGGGCGGTAGACAGAGCTGGGAGGGTGTAGGGGGGAGCAGCGCTGTGGAGAGCTTTTTGGGTGAGGTGCTGGTTTTAAAACTGTATCCGTATGGGTGGGAAAACAGTGCGGAGAACGGGTAAGGGATCGTAAGGGCTAGAGAAAGACAAGCCTGGTGCTGATTTTGGACAGTTTTTAGGGGGAGAGTTTGCAGAGGGGAGACCCATAAGCAAAGGGGTTGCAGTATCAAGGAGAAAGGTAAGACGAATTAGATTTTGGGCTTTCCACTGTGAGAAATGGACGGATTTTGGAGATATTCGTGAGGTGCCGGTGACAGGAGCGGGCAAGGAATTGGATATAGGGGAGAAGGTCAGATCAGAATCAAATAAAACCCTAGACAGCGGGCCTGCCGCCTAGGAAATGGTGGTACCACATACAGAAACAGAAATAGCAGGGGGGGGGGGGGGGTTGGTTAGTAGATGGCGGAAAGACAAGAAGTTCAGTCTTAGTGAGGTTTAGTTTCAGATGGAGAGAGGACATGATGTCAGCGGACAGACAGTCACTGGTGTTTTGGAGCAAGGCTGGAGTGATGTCACGGGAGGAGGTGTATAATTGGGTGTCATCCGCATAGAGATGGTACTGGAAGCCAAATCTACTGATGGTTTGTCCAATGGGGGCTGTGTACAATGAAAAGAGGAGAGGATTCAAATTTAACTGCAAGGTACCTCTATCAACAAATCTGGACTGGGCAAAAGTGCAAAAAACACGTATCTGAAATGTATACGGATAATAAAAGGTATTTTTATCACCTATCAATTCACCTGTGGTGACTACACAATTGCTGGATTCAAATTTAACTGCAAGGTACCTCTATCAACAAATCTGGACTGGGCAAAAGTGCAAAAAACACGTATCTGAAATGTATACGGATAATAAAAGGTGTTTTTGGCACCTATCAATTCACCTGTGGTGACTACAAAATTGTTGGATTCAAATTTAACTGCAAGGTACCTCTATCAACAAATCTGGACTGGGCAAATGTGCAAAAAACACGTATCTGAAATGTATACGGATAATAAGAGGTATTTTTGGCACCTATCAACCTGTGGTGACTACAAAATTGCTGGATTCAAATTTAACTGTAAGGTACCTTTATCAATAAAGATGAACATGGGCAAAAATTGAAAAAGAAACACCTATCTGAAATGTATACTGATAATCAAAGTGGAGTTTTGCACCTTACAAATAGACCTGCAGTTATTAGAAAAGATCTGTAATAAAAGATCCTAATAAAAGTTCAGGCTGCCCAATATCCAAGTAATATTTCAACAGTAAACTGTTAATAATAAATCTATTGCAATGCAATGTCTGCAATACAATATCCAGTATTCTCTAAGAGCTTGTCTGTGTTCGCCCGCGGGGCCCCCCCATGCTCCCCCCCCGTAACTTTACAGCGGTAGATGCTCCTTTAAAATTCTCTGCCTAACTACCTAAAATCTGCAAATCTCTGATCTGAGTTCTAAGGATCACAGCTAAAAGTAGAGCTGTCTCTGTGAACAAATAGAATAATTTCGCTGAGCTGTTTGCACAGAGACAGAGCGCACGTCCTACTGCTTTGAGATACTGACACACACTGATCAGGAACAGAAGGGCTGTTCTATGTAAAACGAGGTCATGTGATTTTTCCAGCCAATCGCAACCATACACATCCCAGTCATGACGTCGCACACACATCTCACCCTGCTCTATTCTGTAAGCTGATTTGCTGGCCGCCAAAATGACAGGAAGCGCCGAAAATGGCGCGATATTAATAGATTATGCACAGATTTTAACCTAAATTATCGCGTGATCTAAAAAATCCGATCAACGTAAATACTGTGCCGATTTCAACTTTGTTGATAATAATCGCTCAACACTAATCAAGAGGTTAAATTAACTCTTGGGTATGAAATACCCTACAGAAAAATCAGATGTAATTTAGGCGTATGTGGGAGAAAAAAATACAGACACCCTGTATTTTAGTCCATATTACTCCACAATCAAGAAGTTAAATTATGTCTTTGGTATGAAATACTATACAGAACAACCACATGTAATTTAGGCATATATGGGACTAAAAAATACAGATACCCTTTAATTTAGTCCAAATTATCCCACAATCGAGAGGCTAAATTAAGCCTTGGGTATGATATACCCTACAGAAAAACCAGATGTAATTTAGGCATATATAGGACCAAAAAATACAGACACCCTGTATTTTAGTACAAATTGACCCACAATCAAGAAGTTAAATTAAGCCTTGGGTTTGAAATATCATACAGAACAACCAGATGTAATTTAGTCGTATATAGGACCAAAAGAACCAGACACCCTGTATTTTAGTCCAAATTAACCCACAAATGAGAGGTTAAATTAAGCCTTAGTATGAAATACCCAACAGAACAACCAGATGTAATTTAGGCGTACATGGGACAAAGAAATAAAAGACACCCTGTATTTTAGTGATAATTAACCCACAATCAAGGGGTTAAATTAATCCTTGGATATTAATTACCTCACAGAACAACCATATCTAAGTTAGGCATATATGAGACAGAGGTACACCCACCCTGGACTTTAGGGAGAATACCCCACAAACTAAAACAAAATAATAACGCTAGTTGAGCAACAAGTGTGCAAATGACACACACTTGTGATGGTCTTTCCCCCCAGTCGCTGAGAAAATGATTTTGTTTTATAATAAGTGCAATATAGTGCAGCAGCAGATAGATAATAACGCTGTTTGAGTAACAAGTGTGTAAATGATAAACACTTGTGATGGTATTTCCCCCCAGTCGCTGAGAAAATGATTTTGTTTTATAATAAGTGCAATATAGTGCAGCAGCAGATAGATAATAACGCTGTTTGAGTAACAAGTGTGTAAATGATAAACACTTGTGATGGTATTTCCCCCCAGTCGCTGATAAAACTAGTTTGTTTTATAATAAGTTCAATATAGTGCAGCAGCAGCAGATAGATGCTTACAACAGGACACACAGTGAGAAGTGTGAGAATTAAAGATGGCATCTGTATTTATAGGGCTGTGATGTTGCAGAAGCCCGCTGGTCGCTGATTGGCTTCATGTCTGCACATGTCATTGAGGGTGTTCCTTTCTTCCTCCCAGAGTTCTCTGTCCCATGTCACGCCATGTGCTCGTGGCCATTTAAAAAAAAAAAAAAGATGCTTTGTTCCCGCGAAGTAACATAGACTTCGGCTTCATGCAGAACCAAAGCTTTCCTGAAATTCCAAAAGATTTCCACTTCGTTAGAATCGATTTGCCCATCTCTAGCGGGAATATATTTTTTCAACGACTTATGAATAGTGTTGAGCGATGAAATCGAAAAAAGTTAAGATCGGACAGATTGTCACGTTAATCGTGACATATTAGACACATTTCTTCTCTCAAGCCACTGAGAAATAGCTAGAGACGGGCGAATTGATTCTAACGAAGTGGAATTCGTTTAGAAATTCAGGAAAACTTCGGTTCGGAACGAAGTCGAACTTTGGGGTACTTCGGGGTGAACGAAGGTTTGCTTTTGATTGATAAAATGGCCTGCGACCCACATGGCGTTACATGGGGCAAAAGAACTCTGGTGGGGAAGAAGGGCATAGCCTGCCAATGACATGTGCAGAGACGAAGCCAATCAGAGACCGGGGGATTCTGTGGACATCCCCCGGCACTATATAAAGTCCGGGCGCGGCGCTGGGAGCTCATAACCCGCTTCCACTGTACTGATTTAGGGAAGGTGCTGCCACGGCTGCTTATGATAGCTGATACTAAAAAAACTCATTTTTATTACAGCGATTTTTGGGGGGTGGTCTCAGCTTGTTCTCAGAGACTGCTTCTCTTACGCTCTATTTTCTGATTTTGTGGGGGGTATTGGATCTGAAGTCCAGTGTGTGTCCAGTGCAGCTGCATATACATTTTAATGTCAATCTGCTCACAAGACATTGAATATCCAAAGGTGATCTAAGCCTGTTTCCTGTTGTATTCTTTTTAAAAAAAACAGCGTTTTTTACAATACAAATACCCACTTCATTTTTGGCTGCTCAATTTTTTTTGCACAATTTACATCCAGGGGTTAATTAAGCGTTGTTCTGCTGCTGTGGTGACTAAAGAAAAAACCGTTTTTTTCACCCGCCAAAAAAATTAAAATTTTTCTCCTGTAGCATAATTCCACAAGCAAGGTTAATTACAAGTTTTCCTTGTTGTGTAGCGTAAAAAACACGCCATTGTAACACGCTACAAAGTTCGTAGTTTTTGGTTGCTCAATTCTTTTGCGCAATTTACATCCAGGGGTTAATTAAGTGTTGTTCTCTCGTTGTGGTGACTAAAAAATAAACCGTATTTTTCACGGCCAAAAAAAAATACATTTTTTCCTGTAGAATAATTCACAAAGCGAAGGTTATAAACAATTTTTTCTCTTGTTGTGTAGCGTAAAATACCACAACCATTGTAACACGCTACAAAGCTGGTAGTTTTTGGCTGCTAAAATTTAAATTTGCGCTATTTACATCCAGGGGTTAATTAAGCGTTGTTCTGCTGTTGTGGTGACTAAAATAAACCGTCTTTTTCACCGCCAAAAATACAATTTTTTCCTGTAGCATAATTCACAAGCGAAGGTTAATTACAAGTTTTCCTCTGGTTGTTTTAGCGTAAAAAAACACGCCATTGTAACACGCTACAAAGGCTCGTAGTTTTTGGTTGCTCAATTCTTTTACGCAATTTACTTTCCAGGGTTAATTTAAGCTGTTCTGTTTGCTGTGGTGACTAAAAGAAAACGTTTATTTCACCACCAAAAAAATTACATTTTTTTCTGTAGCATAATTCACAAGCGAAGGTTAAATTAAAATTTTTTCTTTTTGTTGTTTAGCGTAAAAAACACGCCATTATAACACCCCTACAATTTGTTCGTAGTTTTTGACTGCTCAATTCTTTTGGGGCAATTTACATCCATGGGTTAATTACGCGTTGTTCTGCTGTTGTTGTGACTAAAATAAACCATCTTTTTCACCGCCAAAAACGACATTTTCCCTGTAGCTAATTCATAACTGAAGGTTAAAATTATAAATGTTTCTCCTTTGTGTAGCGAAAAATAAAAACCTTGTAACACGCTAAAAAAGTTTGGTAGTTTTTGTGCTCAATTCTTTTGCGCAATTTACATCCGGGGTTAAATTTAAAAGCGTTGTTTGCTGTTGTGGCGATAAAATAAACCCGTCTTTTTCACCCCCCAAAAAAGAAATTTTTTTCCTGTAACATAATTCATAACTGAAGGTTAATAACAATTTTTTCTCTTTGTGTAGCGTAAAAAAACATGGCCATTGTAACACGCTACAAAGCTCTAGTTTTTGGTTGCTCAATTTTTTTTGCGCCAAAATTTACATCCAGGGGTTAATTAAGCGTTGTTCTGCTGGGTTTTGGGACTAAAATAAACCTATTTTTTCACCCGCAAAAATACATTTTTTCCCTGTAGCATGAGTCACAAGCGATGGTTAATTAAAATTTTTTCTCTTGTGGTTTAGCGTAAAAAACACACCATTGTAACACGCTACAAAGCTCGTAGTTTTTGGTTGCTCAAACTTTTGCGCCAATTTACATCCCGGGTTAATTAAAGGAGTTTTTCTCCACTCAGGGTTTCAAAGGATGCATGAAATGAAATACTCTGTCACTTCCTGGTTCAGACTGACTAATTTGCATAAACTCCTTGCTTGTACAAGCCCATTGCCTGTTCAGTTGCTAATTAGATCAGATTAGTTCTCAAAACTGCTCACAGGGACTTCTTATCCTGATCCCTCTAACAAAAAGCCCCTAATTACAGTTCTGTTTTTCTTGAGATAAATCCAAGCTTTTTACTGCTGGCGCATGGACCCCCTGTGGACACTGCCCTGACCTGTGTGATGACTCACTCACTGTTATATCATTGAACAAACAGCAGGGGGAGATTTGTTTACAGGTCTGTTACTGAGGGAACTGAAATAGCCAGGGAGGTCATAAATTTAAATTGTATCTCCTTAGGGAAAAAACAGAGGGAACAAAGCAATATATTTGGAAAATGTCTTTATTTTGTGTTCCCTACAATTTGAAAGCTATTCTTTGTAGCGAGACAACCCCTTTAAGCATTGTTTTGCTGCTGTGGTGACTAAAAGAAAACGTTTATTTCACCGCCAAAAAAATAAATTTTTCCTGTAGCATAATTCACAAGTAGTGTTGAGCGATTTTTATCGACAAAGTTGAAATCGGCAAGGTTTTTATGGTGATCGAAATTTCCAGATCATGCGATAAAATTTAAGGTTAAAATCTGTGCATCATCTATTAAGATCGCGGCCTCTTTCGGCGCTTCCTGTAATTTTGGCGGCCCAGCAAATCAGATTTTCAGAAATTGAAGCAGGGTGAGATGTGTGTGGACGTCATGAATGGGATGTGTATGGTTGCGATTTTGGGTGGAAAAATCACATGACCTCGTTTTACATAAGAACAGCGTTTCCTGTTTCAGCCTCAGTGTCTCTCAGCGTCTCATTGGGATAGGACCTGCGCTCTGCCTGTGGCCAAAACAGCTCAGCGAAATTAGTCTATTTCTGCACAAGAAAAACCTCTACTTTAGCTGTGATCCTTCCAATTTAGTTAGATTAGGATTTGAAACATTTATGTAGTTAGTGAAATTTTAAAGCCCCGCTCTTTCCCCTGTAA
>JAODAL010075965.1:0-13791 GCA_025379985.1 Phyllomedusa bahiana | reverse complement strand
AATAATCCCCATTTTGAAAGGGGCTTGAAAAAACCCAAACAATAAAACCAATACCCCATGAAAATGATTAAATAATACAACAATGCAGTGCTCAAATATTATCACCATGCAGTGCTCACATAATACCACCATGCAATGCTCACATAATACCACCATGCAATGATTAAATAATACAACAATGCAGTGCCCCAAATATTCCCAACAATACAAACAAAATACCACCATGTGGGGCCCAAAAAAAAACCCAATCATCTGCTTACAAAATCCCCCAACCATGCAGTGTTTCACGTAATTCTAACAAAAATGACCCATCACATTTCCCAATTGTAAAAAGCACTCTCCCTTTCAAAACAATATTGCTACTTAACCCTTAAAAAATTCCCTTAAGCGAAACCCAACCCGGGGGGGTGCTAAAATTTTGGGGTTCCCCCCCCTATGCATTTGGCAGCTAAATTTTCACTGTCCCAGGGGCAGTTTCCCTCATAAGACAGAAGCCTCAATATTCACAAAGGAATGACGGGAAGGGGACTTTAAAAACCTAAAAAATCTCCTCCCCACCTCCAGCTGACCACACAGCGGCTCCTGGTTCATACTGAGGAGATGGCGGTTGGGCCCACTCTTTTTGAAACCCCCTCCCTCCCCCCCCATTCAACTGTACTACTTTTCTTTTTTGGGGGAGGGTTTTACCTTTGGGAAACCCCAAACCCCCATTAACACCCTGGTAAACCCACGGGGGAACCCTAAGGTTAGGACTAAAGTTAGAGGAGAAGTTAAGACTATTCCAACCCTAACCCGAAATCAAACCCTACCCTAATTCTGGGGCCCCCCGAAAAGAATTTTTCCCCAAAAAGTCGGGTTTGGAGACCCCAAATACAATGCGGAGGTTTT
Source organism: Phyllomedusa bahiana (assembly GCA_025379985.1). NCBI lineage: Eukaryota > Metazoa > Chordata > Amphibia > Anura > Hylidae > Phyllomedusa > Phyllomedusa bahiana. The sequence continues at coordinate 12,903 of JAODAL010075965.1, read as the reverse complement.
TAAACTGCTGAAAGCTGCTTAAAAAGGGCCGGGAAACACGGGCAAAATTTTTTTCTCCTGTATTTTTTTAATTTATTTTGAAATGTCCTGAACCTGAATAGTGTGAAAACCTCAACCAACCACCTGGGAACCACCCTTCCAGGGAATATTCCTGACTACACTTTTGTTTCCTGCCCATAAAGGGAAAAAGAGCAAACGTGGTACAAAAGAGACAAAAAGGAAAATTTCCCCATTCCCCGTGATTCCTAAGCTGCACTATATCCCCTGTCCTGATGAGATTTTATTTTTCTCTGTTTTTAGTCTTAAGCATCTATAAGCGCCCAAAACCCCCAAAAAAGGGCCCCCCAGCGACATAAATTCCCCGGGATGAAAGGCTGGAGAGGGATGGTGGAGTGGGCCCGCAGCTGGGAAAGGGCCCCAAACCCGCCAAATCTAAAACCCCTCCTGTTATCAGAAGAATCAGGTAAAGTAACAAATCGCAAAGTTTACATCTCTACCCTTAATTGCAAGAATGAAACCAACTACAATACTCCGTCCTTTGTACAAGAAAATAACAACTAAATACTGCCTCCTTTGTACAAAATAATAACTACATAATACGGCCCCCCTATGAAACAAAATAAAACCCCTTTATAATACTGCTCCCAAATGAACAAAAAAATTTTAACAAACTAAAAAAACGGCCCCTCAAAAAGTACAAAATTTATAACAAACTTAAAATACTGCCCCCTAGATTAACAAGAAAAATAACTAAAAAAAATACTCCCCAAACTTTTGTACAAGAAAAAATAACACTATAATCACTGCCCCCTATGTCCCAAGAAAAAACTACTAAAAAACTACCCCCCAAAAATGTACAAAAATATAACTCCAAAAAAAATGCTCCAATTTACAAAAAAATAACAACTAAAATTTGCCCCAATTTACAAAAATATAAAAACTAAAAATACTCCCTCCCATTTACAAGAAAAAACAACTATAATCCCGCCCCCTATGTCACATAAAAATAACAACTATAAAAACTCCCTCCAAATGTACAAAAAAAATAACTACTATAAACTGCCCCCAATGTACAAGAATATAACTACTATAATATGATCCAATGTACAAAAAAATAAACTAAATAAACTCCCCCCCTATGTACAAAATAAAAACTACATAAAACTGCTCCTATGTACAAGAAAATAACTACTAAAATTTACGGCCCTTTTTCCACAGGAAATATAAAATTTAAAAACTAAAATTTACGCCTGCTATGTACCAGAATATAACACAAAAATTTTTACTGCTCCTATGTACAAGAAAATAACACTATAATACTGCCCCCCTTAATGAAAAAAACAAATAACTGCAATAATACTGCCCCTATTTTTCCCAAGAATAAAACTACTATAATACTGTTTCCATGTACAAGAAAAATTAACAAACTATAATACTGCCCCCTAAATAAAAGAAAATAATTTACTAAATACCCCCCCCTATGTAAAAAACGAAAATAACTACGTTATATCTGCTCCCCTAAAACAAAGAATAAAAACTACTATAATACTGCTCCTATGTAAAAGACTATAACTACTATAATACTGCCCCTATGTACAAAAAATTAAAACTATTATTATACGCTCCCTATGTCCCAAGAATATAACAAACTAAAATACTGTTTCCCCCAAAAAATACAAGAATATAACTACTAAAATACTGCCCTATGTACAAAAATATAAACTATAATACTGGGGCCTATGTACAAAATAAACTACTATAATCTGCTAAAAAGTCCCGGAATATAACTACAATAATACTGCCCCCATGCCCAAAAAGAATATAACTATTTATAATACTCCCCCTCTAGTACAAGAATATAACAAACTAAAAATCGCCCCAAATTACAAAATATAACAACTATAATACTGCTCCCTATTACGGGGAAATATAAAAAACTATAAAAACTGCCCCTTTATTACAGGAATATAACTACTGTAATACGGGCCCTCTATGTCCCAAGAATAAACTCCCTATAATACTGCCCCCCTATGTACAAAGAATTTTAACTACTATAATACTGCCTCTATGTACAAAAATATAACTACTATAATACGGGCCCCCTATGACAAAAAATAAACAAAAAAACTTTTTAAATACTGCCTCCTAGTAAAAGAATTTAACTACTAAATACTGCCCCTTCTATGTAAAAGAATATAACTCTATAATGCTTCTCCCTATGAAAAAAGGAATATCCCCAACAAAAAATACCCCCCCCATGTACGGGGGAAATAACTACTGTAATACTGCCCCCTATGTACAGGAAAATAACTCCTATAATACGACCCCTATTACGGGGTTTTAAAACTACAATAATACTGCTCCTATGTAAAAGAATATAATTTACATAATCCCTCCCCCCTATGTTAAAAGAAATCCCTACTATAATACTGCCCCTATGTACAAAAAAATAACTACTATAATACTCCTATGCTCCTATGTAAAAGGGGAATATAACAACTATAAAAAACTGCCCCAATTTACAAAGAATAAAACAAATTATAATACTGCCCCCTATTTTACAAGAAAATAACTACTATAAATACTGCCCACAATGTACAAGAATATAACTACTATAAAACTCACCAAATGTCCCAAGAAAAAAATTTTCAAAAATACGGGCCCCCTATGTAAAAAAGAATATAACTACTAAAAAACTGTCCCTAGGGTACAAAAATATAACTAATATAAATGCTCCCTATGTCCCGGGAATATAACTACTATAATACTGTTTCCAAATGTACAAGAAAAATAACTAAAATACAATACTGCCCCCTATGAAAAGAAATAAAAACTAAAAGTACTTCTCCCTATGTACAAAAAATAAAACTACATAATACGCCCTATGTAAAAGGGAATATAACTACTAAAATATCCCCCCAATGTACAAAAATATAACTACTAAAATACTGCTCCAATGTAAAAAAAAAATAAAAATACTATAATACCCCTCCTATGAAACAGGAATATAACTACTGTAATACGCCCCTATTACAAGAATATAACTACAAATAATACTGCCCCCCCTAAGTAAAAGAATATAACTCCCAGAATACTCCCCCCCTATGTACAAGAAAAAAAATTACTATAAGCTTCTCCCATGAAACAAAAAATATAACTACTGAAAATACTCCCCCCTATGACAGGAATATAACTACTGTAATACCCCCCCTATGTAAAAGGAAAAAAAACTAAAAAAAACCGGACCCCAAAGTACAGGATTATAACTACTAAAATAAGCCCTACATACAAGAATATAACTACTATAAAAAAACCCCCCCCTATGAAACAAGAATAAACCTACTAATAAAATGCCCCTAGGGAAAACAAGAATTTAAAACTAAAAAAATACTGCCCAATGTACAAGAAATAACTACTAAAAAACTGCCCCCAATGTACAGAAATAAAACTACAAAAACTACTGCTCCAAAAGTAAAAAGAATAAAAATACTATAATACTGCCCTATGTAAAAGGGAATTAACTACTGTAAAACTCCCCCCTAGTACAAGAATAAAACTACTAAAATACGGGCCTTTCCTTGTACAAGAAAAAAACAACAAGAATACTTCCCCCCTATGTACAAAAATATAAACTACTATAATGCTTCTCCCTATGTACAAAAAAATTTTAACCCTACAATAATAACTGCCCCCAAAGAAACGGGAAAATAACACTGTAATACTGCCCCAAATTACAGGAAAATAACTACTATAAAACTGACCCCTTTTAACAGGTTTTTAAAAACTACTATAAAACTCCCACTATGTACAAAAAATATAACACAAAATACCCCCCCCAAAGTACAAAAGAATATCCCCTAAAATAATACTGCCCCTAGTAAAAGGAATATAAACTATATAAAATTTGCCCTATGTACAAAATTATAACTACTATAATATGCCCCTATGTACAAGAATATAACTACTATAAACTGCCCCCTATGTACAAGAATAAAACTTCAAATAATACTCCCCCACCATGACAAAAAATATAACTACTAAAAATACTGCCCTATTTTGCAAGAATAAACTACTTTTAAAAAACTCCCCCCCAAAATGTACAAGAATATAACACTAAAATACTTTTCCTCTATGAAACAAAATATAACTACTAAAATCCCGCCCTATGTACAAGAATAAAACTACTATTATAACTGCTCCCTATGTAAAAAGAATTTAACTACAAAATTAAAACCCTGTCCCCCATGAACAAGAATATAACTCCCTATAAAAAGCCCTCTATTTACAAGAATATAACACTATAATACTGCTCCTATGAAACAAGAATTTTAAACTAATTTAATACTGTCCTCTATGTACAAGAAAATAACTACTATAATACTCCCCCTCTATGAACAAAATATAACTACTATAAAACTGCCCCCCTAATTACAAAAAAATAACTACTATAAACTGCCCCTCTTTTAAACAAGAATAAAAAATTTACTAAAAAAACTGCTCCTATTTACAAGAATGTAATTTACAATAATACTGGCCCCTAAGAAACAAAAAAATATAACCGCTATAATACTGCCCCCCTATGTACAAAAAAATATAATTTGTTTATAAAAACGGCTCCCTAAGTACAATAAATAAAACTACTTTAATACTGCCTCCATGTAAAAAAGAAAATAACTACTAAAATACCCCCCCTATGTAGGGGGGAAAAAAAACAAACTATAATACGCCCCCTTTTGTAAAAGAAATATAACTACTAAAATATTTCCCCTCTATGTAAAAGAATATAACTACAAAATACTCCCCTATGAAACAAAATATAACTACAAAATTTACTCCCCCCAAAGTACAAGAATATAACTACTATAATACCCCCCCATTGTCAAGAATATAACTCTATAATACCCCTCCATGTACAAGAAATAACACTATAAACGCCCCCTTTTTAAAACAAGAATATAACTACAAATAATACGCCTTTTAATGTACAAAAATTTAAAACTACTATAATACTGCCCTATTTACAAGAATATAACAAACTATAATATTTCCCTCTATGACAAAAAATATAACTACTATAAAAATGCCCCCTATGTAAAAATTTTAATAACAACTTTTAATACTGCTCCAAGTACAAAATATAACTACAATAAAAACGCCCCCCATTGTAAAAAGAAATAACAATTCTATAATACTGCTCCCTTTTTAAACCAAAATTTATAATTTACATAAACTCCCCCCCTTTAAAGAAAATTCTACTAAAATTTACGGGCCCCCTATGTACAAGAAAAATAACTACTAAAAATACTGCTCCTATGTACAAGAAATTTTAAAAACTACTATAAAAATCCCCCCCCTATGTACAAAAAAATTTTAACTACTATAATACTGCCCCCAAAGTTACAAGAATATAATTTACTAAAATACGGGGCCTCTATGTAAAAGAATAAAAACTACTATAATACGCTCCAATGTAAAAAGGGAATATAACTACTATAATATTTCCCCCCTCATTTTAAAAGAATATAACTATAAAATAACTGCTCCCTATGTAAAAAATTATAACTACTATAAAATCTCCTTTTGTACAAGAATATACTACTAAAATACGGGCCCCAAGTACAAAAATTTAATAACTACTAAAATACTGCCCCCAAATGAAAAAAGAATAAAAACAACTATAAAAACTCCCTTCCTTGTAAAAATTTTCTACAAATAATACTCCCCCCAAATTACAAGAATTTTAACAAACCTTAATAGGGGGCTTCCAGGGTACAAAAACAAAACTCCTATAATAGTGCCCAAAAAAGCAGAAATTGGCATGGTAAAATCAAGTCTCTATCACAGTCTTTTCTTGGTGTCTCTTCTGACCCGAGTGATTCCTGTGAAGGACCTCATAGTTTTTTATCGCGGTCCTCCCTCTCTATGAGTTTTTAGCTTCTCCGCTCCAGATTGTGTGGAGCCAGAGGCCTCCATTTGGGCTCTGGCCTCCAGTCACTTGGCCTCTGCTCTCTTAGTTCAATTGTATCCACAATGTGTAAAGGTGGAGCTGCTCCCAGCACGTTTCACGCCGCTCCTGGGCACTTTCGTAGATTGCATTCACAACATGTGCTTTATGTTCTAACCTTGTGCAATGAATTATTCATGCTCCCCTAAAATCTATTTCAGCCAAGTAAAAGCTTGTTAGGCCATGGATGAGCTGTGGCCGGTGTGATGTTGTTCCGCCAGTTGCACAGGTTCTCTTTTGTCTCCTTTAATGGATTTTCTCTTTTGCCTTTGTTTAGATACGGATGATTCGTCCATGTTTGTTATCGGCACTGTGCTCTACAGGAATCTGGGCGGCCTCCTCAGCCTCCAACGGTAATGCAGACCATTCTGAGCCTCGGGTTCTGGGTTAAGGGTGATGAAAAATAACAGTAGGTGTTGTGTTAGTAATTTGTGCATATCCAGAATCAATGCACCCGGCTGGGTGCTCCTCACAAGACCAGGACTGTACAGGTGCACCATAGATGCAATTCAGTAGCTGTCATTCCTGATACCCATTCATGTCACCAATCTTGTTCACTACTGGTCATGGCTACTTTGTTATCACTTTAACCAATATTCTTTCTTTTCTCCCGCAATAAGGGGAGAAGAAACATGTTGAGCCTAAGGCGGTGTCTTCATTAGAGTGACCATATGGTTCAGATAGCTGTTGGCTGAACCCTTCTCTCTTGATCCCCCTGCCCCATGACTCTGTATAAAGTAATAAATGCAGACTCACCATGTTCCCTAGCCTCTCTGAAAACCTCTGTGATGTTACAGTGTATCCTCTGCTCCTCTGAAAACCTCTGTGATGTTACAGTATCCTTGCTCTTCTGAAAATCCTCGCTGTTGTTTACAGTGCGTAGTACGCTGTTTGTCCTCTAGTATCTCTGTGATGTTACAGTGTAATCTGTGCTCCTCTAGTATCTCTGTGATGTTACAGTGTATCCTGTGCTCCTCTAGTATCTCTGTGATGTTACAGTGTATCCTGTGCTCCTCTAGTATCTCTGTGATGTTACAGTGTATCCTGTGCTCCTCTAGTATCTCTGTGATGTTACAGTGTATCCTGTGCTCCTCTAGTATCTCTGTGATGTTACAGTGTATCCTCTGCTTGTCTATCTGTGATGTTACAGTGTACCAATCCAAAACAATTAACCTAACTCTAACTAACATAATCGTGCTCGTGAGAAAATGCTAGCAATACCTGCCGTTTGTTGTTCAAAGTAGTTAATCAACCGTTAGTGTATTTTCCTGTGCTATCTAGTTTCTCTGTGATGTTACAGTGTATCCTGTGCTCCTAAGTATCTTGTGATGTTACATGTTTATCTGTGCTCCTCTGTATCTCTGTGGATTGTTGCAGGGTTATCTGTTGCTCTCTAGTTCTCTGTGATGGTTAAGTGATCCTGTGCTCCTCTAGTATCTCTGTGGTGTTACATTGTATCCTCTGCTCCTCTAGTATCTCTGTGATGTTACATTGTATCCTCTGCTTCTCTAGTATCTCTGTGATGTTAGTGTATCCTGTGCATCCTTAGTATCGTCTGTGATGTTACAGTGTGATCCGGTGCTCTCTCCTAGGTTCTCTGTGGTAGTTACGATTGTATCCTCTGGTTGCTCTAGTATCTCTGTGATGTTAGTGTATCCTGTGCTCCTCTAGTATCTCTGTGATGTTACAGTGTATCCTGTGCTCCTCTAGTATCTCTGTGATGTTACAGTGTATCCTGTGCTCCTCTAGTATCTCTGTGATGTTACAGTGTATCCTGTGCTCCTCTAGTATCTCTGTGATGTTACAGTGTATCCTGTGCTCCTCTAGTATCTCTGTGATGTTACAGTGTATCCTGTGCTCCTCTAGTATCTCTGTGATGTTACATTGTATCCTCTGCTCCTCTGAAAACCTCTGTGATGTTAGAGTGTATCGTCTGCTTCTCTATCTGTGATGTTACAGTGTATCCTCTGCTTCTCTATCTGTGATGTTACATTGTATCCTCTGCTTCTCTATCTGTGATGTTACAGTTGTAGTTCGTTCTGTTCTCTATCTGTGATTTTACATTGTATCCTCTGCTTCTCTATCTGTGATGTTACATTGTATCCTCTGCTTCTCTATCTGTGATGTTACATTGTATCCTCTGCTTCTCTATCTGTGATGTTACATTGTATCCTCTGCTTCTCTATCTGTGATGTCAGTGTATCCTGTGCTCCTCTAGTATCTCTGTGATGTTACAGTGTATCCTGTGCTTCTCTATCTGTTGCATGTTACATTGTATCCTCTGTTTCTATTGTGATGTTACATTTGTTATCCTGTGTTCTCTATCTTGATGTTCAGTGTCTCTAGTGATGTCCTCTAGTATCTCTGTGATGTTACAGTGTATCCTGTGCTCCTCTAGTATCTCTGGATGAGTGTATCCTGTGTCTCTAGTGATCTCTGGATGTACAGTGTATTCCGTGGTCTGTCTAGCATCTCTGTGATGTTACAGTGTATCCTGTGCTCCTCTAGTATCTCTGTGATGTTACAGTGTATCCTGTGCTCCTCTAGTATCTCTGTGATGTTACAGTGTATCCTGTGCTCCTCTAGTATCTCTGTGATGTTACAGTGTATCCTGTGCTCCTCTAGCATCTCCGTGATGTTACAGTGTATCCTCGTGCCTCCATCTCGGCATCTCGTGTTGTACACTGTATCTGTTCCATCCTCTTAGTATCTTTGTGTTGTTACAGTGTATCCTGTGCTCCTCTAGTATCTCTGTGATGTTACAGTGTATCCTGTGCTCCTCTAGTATCTCTGTGATGTTTCAGTGTATCCTGTGCTCCTCTAGTGTCTCTGTGATGTTACAGTGTATCCTGTCGGTCCTCAAGTAGTCTGTGATGTTACAGTGATATCGGTGCTCCTCTAGTATCTGTGATGTTACAGTGTATCCTATGCTCCTCTAGTATCTCTGTGATGTCAGTGTATCCTGTGCTCCTCTAGTATCTCTGTGATGTTACAGTGTATCCTGTGCTCCTCTAGTATCTGTGATGTTACAGTGTATCCTGTGCTCCTCTAGTATCTCTGTGATGTTACAGTGTATCCTGTGCTCCTCTAGTATCTCTGTGATGTTACGTGTATTCCTGTGCTCCTTAGTATTCTCGGTGATGTTAGTGTATCTGTGCTCCGTCTAGTATTGCTGTGTTGTTACAGTGTATATGTGGCGTCCAGTCTGTAGTATCTCTGTGATGTTAGTGTATCCTGTGCTCCTCTAGTATCTCTGTGATGTTACAGTGTATCCTGTGCTCCTCTAGTATCTCTGTGATGTTACAGTGTATCCTGTGCTCCTCTCCGTACTATCGTGATGTTAGTGTATCCAGTGCTCCTTAGTATACTCTGTGTTGTTACCAGTGTACTGTGCTCCTCTAGTATCTATGTGATTGTTACTTGTATCTGTGTCCTTATAGTATCTATGTGTTGTTACAGTGTATCCTGTGCTCCTCTAGTATCTCTGTGATGTTACAGTGTATCCTGTGCTCCTCTAGTATCTCTGTGATGTTACAGTGTATCCTGTGCTCCTCTAGTATCTCTGTGATGTTACAGTGTATCCTGTGCTCCTCTAGTATCTCTGTGCTAGTATCTCTGTGATGTTACAGTGTATCCTGTGCTCCTCTAGTATCTCTGTGATGTTACAGTGTATCCTGTGCTCCTCTAGTATCTCTGTGTTGTTACAGTGTATCCTGTGCTCCTCTAGTATCTCTGTGTTGTTACAGTGTATCCTGTGCTCCTCTAGTATACTGTGTTCGTACAGTGTATGCTGTGGTATCTAGTATCTCTGTGATGTGTACGTGTATCCTGTGCTTCTTAGTATCTGTCTGTGTTGTTACAGTGTATCCTGTGTCTATAGGCTCAGTGTTGGTTACAGTGTATCTGTCGCTCCTCAGGTATCTTTGTGATGTTACAGTGTATCCTGTGCTCCTCTAGTATCTCTGTGATGTTACAGTGTATCCTGTGCTTCCTGTAAGTTATCTACTGTGAAGTTACAGTGTTGCTGTGCTCCTCTAGTATTCTGTGATGTTGACAGTGTATCTGTTCTTTCTAGTAGTCTCTGGTGTAGTTACGTGTATCTGTGTCCTTAGTATTCTGTGATGTTACAAGTGTACTTGTTGCTGCCTCTATTTCCTCTGTGTTGTTACAGTTGTATGCTGTGCGCCTCGTTGTATCTCTGTGATGTTACTGTGTATCCTGTGCTTCTCAGTATTCTCTGTGTTGTTTACAGTGGTTTATCTGTGCTCCTCTAGTGTTCTATGGTGTTACAGTGTATCCTGTGCTCCTATAGTATCTCTGTGATGTCTTACAGTGTCCCTGTGCTCCGCTCGTAGTAAATCTCTGTGATGTCAGTGTATCCTGTGCTCCTCTAGTATGTCTGTGTTGTTACAGTGTATCCTGTGCTCCTCTAGTATTCTATGTGATGTTACAGTGTATCTTTGCTAACTCTAGTATCTTGTTGGTCAGTTATCCTGTGCTGCTCGTTAGTATCTGTGATTGTTGACAGGAGCGTTGTTCCTGTGTCCTCTAGTAGTCTCTGTGATGTTTAAGTGTATACTGTGTCCTCTAGTATCTTGTGATGTTACGGTGTAAGTCGCTGTGCTCCTCTAGTATCTTGTGATTGTTACAGTGTATCATGTGGCTTCTATCTAGTATCTCTGTGATGGTTGCGTCTCGTGTGCTCCTCTAGTATCTCTGTGATGTTACAGTGTAATCTGTGCTCTTCGATCTCTGTGATGTTACAGTGTATCCTGTGCTCCTCTAGTATCTCTGTGATGTTACAATGTATCCTGTGCTCCTCCTTCAGTATATCCTGGAGGTTCAGTGTAATTGTGCTCCTCTAGTATCTCTGTGAGGTTACAGGTGTTTCATGTGCTCCTCTAGTTATCTCTGTGATGTTAGTGTATCCTTTGGCTCTTGTGTATCTCTGTGATGTTACAGTGTTATTCCTGGCTCTCTCTGTGTAATCTCTGTGATGTTTACCGTGTTCTGTGCTCCTCTAGTATCGTTCTGTGTTGTTACACGTGTATCCTGTTCATCTCTAGATCTCTGTGATGTTACAATGTATCGCAGTGCTCCTCTAGTATCTCTGTGATGTTACGCAGTGTTATCCGTGCTCCTTCTAGTATCTCTGTGATGTTAAGTGTTCCTGGCTCCTTAGTATCTCTGTGATGTTACAATGTGTTATACTATGCTCCTAGTATCTCTGTGATGTTACAGTGATTTTCTGTGCTCCTCTAGACTCTCTGTGAGTTCAGTGTATCCTGTGCTCCTCTAGTTCTCTGTGATGTTGAGTGTGTATCTGTGCTCATCTAGTATCTCTGTGATGATTACAGTGTATCTGTTGTATTTTTTTCCCCTCTAGTATCTCTGTGGTGTTACAGTGTATACTATGCTCCTCTAGTATCTCTGTGATGTTACAGTGTATCCTGTGCTCCTCTACTATCTCTGTGATGTTACAGTGTATCCTGTGCTCTCTAGTTCTCTGTGATGTTCAGTGTATCCTGTGCCTCCTCTAGTTCTCTGTGATGTCTAGTATATCCTGTGCCTCGCCTCTAGTTCTCTGTGTTGTTACAGTGTATCCCTGTGCTCCTAGTGTATCTCTGTGATGTTACAGTGTTCAAGTCCTGTGATCCTCTACGTATCTGTGGATGTTACAGTGTACATCCTGTGCTTCCTCTAGTATTCTGAGATGTTACAGTGTATCCTGTGTCGCCACTAGTATCTCGTGAGTGTTAGCAGTGTATCTGTGCTCCTCTAGGTCTCTCTGTGAGTTACAGTGTTATCACTGTGCTCCTCAGCTATCTCTGTGATGTTCAGGGAATCCTGTCTCCCTAGTACCCTTTGTGAGTTCAGTGTACCTGTGCTCCCCTAGTATCTCTTGTTGTTAAGTGTACCCCTGGCTCCTCTAGTATCTTGTGATGTTTACGTGTACCCGGGCTCCCCTGATCTCTTGATTAATGATCCTGTCCCTTTAAAATTTCCGTGATGTTCAGTGACCGGGTGCCCTCAGTTCTCGTGATTCGTGTACCTTGCTCTCAGTACTCTGTGATGTTCAGTTTTTCCTTGCTCCTCTATATCTCTGTGAGTTACAGGTTCCTGGCCCTCTATTATCTCGTGTGTTTTATCCTGTGCCCTTATATCTCGTGATTTTTACAGTAAAACCTTGCTCCTCTAGTATCTCTTATTTTACGTGTTCCCTTGCTCCTCATATCTCTTGATTTTTACAGTGTACCCTGTGCCCTCTATATCTTTGTGATTTTTCCAGTGTATCCTTTTCCTATATTCTGTGATTTTAGTTTCCTTCTCCTTAGTATCCCCTTTGTTACAGTGTACCCTTTTCTCGTTAGTATCTCTTGATTTTCGTGTATCCTTGCTTTTTATATCTCTGTGATGTTACAGTGTATCCTGTGTTCCTCTAGTATCTCTGTGATGTCAGTGTATCCTATGTTCCTCTAGTATCTCTATGATGTTACAGTGTATCCTGTGCTCCTCTAGTATCTCGTAGTTTCAGTGTATCCTGTGCTCCTTATTTCTCTGTGATGTTACAGTGTATCCTTTTGGGCTCCTCTGTACCTTGTTTTTTCGTGTATCCTTGGGGCTCCCTTATCTTGTGATGTTCATGTATCCTGTGCTCCTTATATTCTGTTGTTAAAGTGTATCCTGTGTCCTCTATATCTTCGTGTGTTAATTTAAACCTGTGCTCCTTTTAGTATCTCTGTGTGTTACAGTTATCCTGTGTCCCTAGTATCCTTGTTTACGTGTATCCTGTGCTCCTTAGTATCTCTGTGATTTCAGTGATCCTTGTCCTTATATCCCCGTGATGTTAAAGTTACCTGTGTTCCCTTAGTATCTCTGTGATGTTAAGTGTACCTTGC
>JAODAL010075964.1:0-13792 GCA_025379985.1 Phyllomedusa bahiana | reverse complement strand
CCAAACAGACGCAGCAAGGAACGGTGGCACAATGACACAGTGTGGAGATGACGTCATTAACAGCAGCAGCAGCATGAGGTCAGACAGTGGCACAATGACAAATTCTGGAGGTGGCAAAAACATGAGTAGGCCACAGAGTGGCACAATGACAGAGTTTGGAGGTCATGGCAGGAGCAACAGCAGCTGCATGAGGTCAGACAGTGGCACAATGACATCCTGGAGGTGGCAAAAACAGGAGTAGGCCACAGAGTGGCACAATGACAGAGTTTGGAGGTCATGGCAGCAGCCAAATCAGCAGCATGAGGTCAGAGATTGGCACAATGACACAGTGTGGAGGTCACAGCACCAGCAGCATGAGGTCATAGAGTGGCACAATGACAGAATGTGGAGGTGGGTGGCAATACCAGTCCCTGGTAAAGATGGTGGTAGGCAGATGGAGAAACTGACAGCAGATGTGTGGCATCAGGCTGGTGGCAGCATCAGAATAGTGGCTGAGGCAGGTAGTTTGAATCCAGACTCATTTCTCAAAGTTTTGATGAGGCGTCATGGCTGATGTAGTCTGACGCCTAAGGCATTGGTGTGCGGAAAACCTGGCCGATCCACGCCTGATTCATCTTGACAAAGGTCAGTCGTTCCACATTTCCCGTGGACAAGTAGGTTCTCCTTGGGGTAACGATGGCCCCCGCCGCACTGAACACCCACTCTGATGCCACACTACTTGCCGGGCAGGACAGCTTCTCCACTGCAAACTCGGCAAGTTGTGGCCACACATCCAGTTTGGCTGCCCAGTAGTCCAGCAGATCTTCTAACTGGGGTGGCAGAGTGCTGTCCAAGTAGGCCACAACCTGTTATTTCAGGGTCTGCTCCAGGTCCTGCTGCTGACAAGTGCCCTCCTCACTAGTCGGGTGAAGGAGTTATCAGCGACTCCAGACTTAGGTTGCTGCTGATGGAGGTGGTACTGTTCCTACCCCCCCCACCTTCCCTCAGCAGCCGCGGCAGTGGTACGTGGGCGCTGAGGAACCCCCCGGTCAGACCTGCCACACATAGGCAGCAACCAACTGACTACGGAGGATTTCTCTATAGTATTTGAGTTTGCCCTCCCTCTCAGCAGCTGGGAAAAAGGTTCCCATTTTGGACGGGTAACGAGGGTTCAATAGGGTGGAGAGCCAGAAGTCATCCCTCTGCCGGATGGTGACTATTTGGCTGTCACTAGCCAGGCAAATCAGCATGCTGCGGGCCATCTGCACAAGTGACTCTGAGGGACTCCCTGCTTCCATCTCCACTGTATACTGCCACGGTGCTTGGGGGTCATCTGGCTCATCTTCCTCATCTCCCTCTACCTCCTCTGGATGCTCCTGCTCCTTCTCTCCTGTCACCTGGGTAGAAAAACCATTCCTTTCACCAGACAATGCTTCTGCTCCAATGTCCTCCTCCTCCTCCTCCTCCTCCAGTTCAGTCCCCACCGGACTCATGTGGCCGCAAGATGTAGTCGCTGCGTCTCCAGTCCCCTGCCCAGACAGATTTTTCAGCATCTGTTCCAGGTCATGAAGCATGGTGCTTGCGGGTCATCTGCCTCGTCTTTTTCATCTCCATCTACCTCCTCCAGCTGCTCCTCCGCTCCTGTCACCTGGGTAGAAAAACCACTCATTTCACCAGGCAATGCTCGTGCTCCAATTTCCTCACCCTCCTCCTCCAGTTCAGTCCCCACCTGACTCAGGTGGCCGCTAGATGTAGTCGCTGCGTCTCCAGTCCTCTGCCCAGACAGATTTTTCAGCATCTGTTCCAGGACATGAAGCAGTGGAATGATGTTATTCATCCCGTAGTCCTGGCGACTGACAAATAACATGGCCTCCTCAAATGGCTTCAGCAAACGGCAGGTGTCATGCATGAGCTGCCACTGGCTGACATCAAAGTTACACAGGGGAGTACTCCTATCTGCCTGGATCATCAAAAATCTCTGTTCATACAGTCGGTCCAACATGTGCAGGCTGGAATTCCAACGGGTGGAAACATCGCATATCAGCGTTTGTTGAGGAGGCCATTCTGCCGCTGCAACTCGAGGAGGATGTGCCTGGCTTTGGCGGAACGGATGAAGTGCATGCACAGTTTTATGGCCATTTTCAGAATCTTCTGAAGATCGGTGGAAGACTTCAGGAACCTTTTCACAACCAGATTGAACATGTGCGCCATGCAGGGAGCATGGACCATCCCTCCTCGGTGCAGCGCGGACACCATGTTCCTCCCATTGTCCATCACCATGGTTCCGATTTGCAGTTGGCGCGGAGAAAGCCACACATTGATTTCTTGCTGCATGACATGGAGCAGTTCCTCCCCTGTGTGACTTCCTTCCCCGAGGCAAGCCAGGTATAGAACTGCGTGGCACCGCTGTGCCCTACACATGTGGTATGATGGAGCAGTACTTGTGGAGGCTGAGATGGTGGTGGTGGTGGAGGAGGAGGAGGTGGACAATGGCGCAGGAGCAGCAGTTTGACAATGTGGTGGAAAAAGCGGCGTCTCCTGTCCTAGTTGTTGGTGTGGCTGGGCAGGAAGCACATTCACCCAGTGGACCGTAAAGGACATGTACTGGCCCTGACCGTAGTTACAGCTCCACACGTCCACGCTGCCGTGCACCTTGGAACAAACCGATAAGCTCAAGGACTGGCCCACTTTCTGTTCTACATATTTGTGAAGGGCTGGTACTGCCTTTTTGGAAAAGAAACTACGGCTTGGAACTCTCCACCTCGGCTCGGCACAAGCCATTAGTTCTCTGAATGGTGCAGAGTCCACTATTTGGAAATGGAGAGACTGTAGTACCAACAACTTGGACAGGAGCACGGTCAGCTGCTGTACCTTAGGATGACTTGGACGCATACTGTTGTCTCTTTGCAATCGCCTCGTTGAACAACTGCTGACGCCATGAGTAGCGAGGAGCAGGAGCATCTGGATCAGGAGATGATGTCAAAGAGAAACAGCTAAAACACACAAACAAAGACTTAGTAATGTCTTTGAAATGAAACCTCTTGACCGGTAAACACAACATCCACAGAAGAGGTAAAGTCCTAAAACATAACTTTTAATAATAATTAAGATAAAACCTAAACAACTCGATGTCTCAGTATAACAATGCTTAAATATCACCAAGAACCCTAGAACACTTGATAGAAAAGCCTATCCTACCATAACAGGACGATCGCCCCGATAAGGGCGCTCCTGACAGGAACCTAACCCTGATCTATAAAGAATACTGTCATATACTCCTATCTCATCCCGACATGTTTCGACCAGCCTCAAACTTTTTCTGATCACCTCAGGGGACGGATTTAGAGGAAAGAGGTGAAAAAAGAAAGGAGTACTACACTAAAGACATTTGCACTTTAGCTAATAGAACATTATCACAATGAAATGTGACTACATACAAGATCACAATTACTGATGCATAGACATTTAGTAAATGGGTTAGAATTAAGGTAAGGTTGCATACATTACCAGGGTACGGCCGGGGAAGGTATCTGTATATACCACATTAGTGAGACATCTTACCAAGATGTATAGGGCAGTCCCACATCCCCCGTTAGAAGTTCTGCAAAATGTGAAATTACAGTTACTAAATCACCATACCACCTATGCAGCAAGAGTAGAGAGCCACAAGAATCATTACAGAATACTTACTTATATGCAGCCCTAATCGTCCTCTCTAGCCCTGTATGGGCGCTTGCAGCATCGGCTGCATTTACCTGGAGGAGACGGCGAAAGCCGCTGCCACTCAGCCTTAACCGCGCCAAATCTCGCGAGAGGTGCTGACGTCACGCGGCCACGTCACTGAGTCTAATGCGTCCATGGTAACTGCATAAGCAGCTATTCATTAGCAGCATTCTGCTGCCATCAAGTGGACACATTTCAGACTGCACGCTCTGCATTGTATTCATTCACTACAGAGCCTTTTACATTGTACAGCATTTAATGCAGGATCAAAGGTATTAGAGATGAATAAGAGATAAATAAGGAAATCGCTCACTTGATGTTACATAGTGGTATGCAGATGAAGAAGTCAGATAAGGGTGTCAAATGAAACAGCTGAAATCCAGCTGCTCATTCAGCCCTCTAGGGGCTAGAGTTTGGAGCATGTGGATCCAAAAACACTCTCTTTGGAGCAGAAGGCGGTTTATATCTCCCCTTCTGCAAGTCGGGGGTGTCCTATCAATACCACACCATTTGAGGCAAGAAAGATTGCCTCCATGACATTGATGGATGTGGCATGATACAGATGTTTCAAGTTCGTGTCCTATGTCCGACAGATGTTCCCCAATACTTCTCCGCAAATGACGTATTGTTTTGCCCACATATCTCATCCCACACTCACAAATAATTAGATAAATGATATATGTGGATTTGCAATTTATGAAATGATTGATCGAAAACTCTTCTTCTTTTCAATATCTGAAAAGATTGTGTTATTTTCAATAAAAGGACAAAAGCTGCAGGTCCCACATTTAAAGGTGCCTTTAGGTCTTTGCAGCCAGGTCTCAAGCCAAGGTGACACATAGTGGCTATGAACTTGATGGTCCCACAAATTTTTCCCACGTCTAAACGAAATCGAAGGGGCTATACCCACAACATCACGGAGGTCAGGGTCCATACTCAGGTCATGCCAGTGGCGTTCCAATATTTGTCTGATTTGAGGGGTTGTGTTGTCAAAGGTTCTGACCAGTCGTATAACTGATTGAGCATCCTCCTCCTTTTTAGGGGAAGATGCCATAAGTTTCGACCGATCTTCAGTTAGAGCATGTTGGTAGACTTTTCTTAATACATGGTCAGGATAACCTTTGGCACGAAAACGCTCACTTAGTATAGATGCCTCATTTTTAAGATCAGACATTGAGGAGCAGTTGCGTTTAAGACACAAATACTGCCCTCGTGGTATACATTTCTTTAGGGGGACTGGGTGACAACTCTCCCACCGCAACAATGAATTCGTTGCCGTGGGTTTTCGAAAGATAGTTGGAGAGAGCTCACCCAACTCATTCTTAGTAATACGTACAGTATATCCAAGAAAGGTAAAGTGTCAGAATCTATTTCTGAAGTAAACCTGAGATTAAAGCAGTTATTGTTAAGTTCCTGTACCATCCTATTGAATTTGTTTCGTGTCCCATTCCAGATGACAAGAATGTCATCTGTGTATCTGGCCCAGAGTGCAATTTTTCCGAAAATGCCTCCCACCAGCCGAGGTACAGATTGGCGTAAACGGGCGCACAAGGGCTACCCGTTGCTGTACCTCGTAACTGGTGGAAGATACCCTCGCCGAACCAGAAGAAATTTTTAGTCAATGTGAACTCCAGGAGTTCCAATACAAACTCATTGTGTGCAGTACATTGGGTCCTTCAAAGAGAAACAGCTCCCTTCTGCAGAGGTGGTGGAGCCTTGACTGGCTGCAATGTCATGCGTGCCACTGGGCGGCAGGATGGACCACCACATCTGAGTCACGTTACTCCAAGGCCACCGGATGGTGATGCTGCATGTGTTGACGCAGGCCCATGGTGCCAACGTTAGCTCCGTGGCCACGCTTCACTTTCTGCCCACAGATTCTACGTATACCCATATTCGGCTCCTCCGGTGTCTTAGCAAAGAACTGCCACACCGCCGAGTGACTACTACCACCGCTGCCTCGCTGAACCCCTGTGTCGCTACTTTCTTGGACCTGCAAAGCGGGTTTTCTACCTCTTGGCCGCTTGACTCTCGACCTCGTACTGCTGCTACCCTGCTGACTTGCGGCCACACCTCCCACTTGCTGGCTGCGCCACTGCCTGAGGCGCAAGCTGACGCCCTCTTCTCCTGACGATGATGAAGCCCTTGCTTCACCCGGCTCCCAAGTGCGATCGGCTACATCATCATCAATTATTGGTTGATCGTCACTGCTGTCCTCCTTAACGGTCTTGGTATGCAGAGGCTGACCCCTCACAACATGACCTCCCATGCCACTCTCCACATTTATAGTTTGCCACCTACTGCAAGAAGCAGGGGATATTGGCCACATATCTGCGCTGCCAAGTAGCTGCTGACTGCCCTCCTCAAATTGTTCATCCTCGCTATAAAGTGGCGCTGAGCCCAGACCACATAGTAGATCTCTGGCTGAGGGAACCGGATGGGACAGTGGCGGGTTGAGGACAGGTGAGGGCATCTGATCCGCTCCCGGGCCATGCCAACTAAGGGTTGTGTCTGACGTTCCCACCGACTCTTGGCTGGGGTTGTCAAATGTCATCAGGGAGGAAGTGAATGACCTAGTCAACCAATCAAGAACACTTGGGTTGCTGGTCAACACATGGCCGCTAGATGACACCGGCATTTCTGGCCTTACCGAGTGACCCCTGCTGCAACGCCCCCTTATTGTGCTGCGACCTGTGCCTGCTCCAGGAATGCTTGTGCCACTGCCACTCGCATGTGAAATGCGTGCCACCAATCTGTCTGACATATTGTTTGTTAAAAAATTTACAGACACTGTTTGATGAAGATATCTGTATATGATAAATACACACCCTGTATTTGACTCCAAATGAACCCACTAACAGGCTTGGGTAACCCTTGGATATAAATTGTGCAAAAGAAATGAGCTGCCAAAAATTAACTGGTATGTGGGGTGTTAAAACGCCGTGTATTTTACTGACTAAAAAACAGAAACAGGCTTAATTAACCTTCGGATATGAATTATGCTACAGCCTAAATTTCTTCTTTGGCGTTGAAAAACACCGTTTCTTTTACTGACTACAACAGCATAAAAACCCTTAATTAACCCTTGAATATAAATTGCGCAAAACAAATGAGCAGCCAAAAATTAACTGGTATTTGGATTGAAAAAACGCTGTTTCTTTAACTGAATACAACAGCAACAGGCTTAGATAACCCTTGGATATTCAATCTGCTCCAGAACTGAGCAGATAGCATTAAAATGTATATGCAGCTGAATTGGATGCACACCGGACTTCAATTCCAATAACATCCAAAATCAAAATTAGAACGTAAGAGAAGCAGTCTCTGAGACAAGCTGTGACACCCCCCCAAAAAATCGCTGTATAAAAGTTAGTTCTTTAGTATGAGATATCAGCAGCAGCAGCTTCCCTACACAGCACAGTGAGAACAGTGTGAACTGCCAGCGTCGCGCCCGGATTTATATAGTGCGGTGACGTCACAGAATCCCGCCGGTCTCTGATTGGCTTCATCTCTGCACATGTCATGTAGGCTATGCCCTTCTTCCTCCCAGACTTCTTTGCCCCATGTAACGCCATGTGCTCGCAGCCATTTTATCAACTAAAAACACGCTTCTTTGCCGCGAATCACCCCAAACTTCGACTTCGTTCAGAATCAAAGTTTTCCTGAAATTTTAAATGAATTCCATTTTGATAGAATCGATTCACCCATCTCTAGTCTGGATACATTTCTAGATGTAACAACATAACAAGTTATAGTGTCCAGGATTCTGGGGAAGGGTCTGCATACATTATTAAATATAATAATTAGAGATGAGCGAATCGATTCTAACGAAGTGGAATTCGTTTAGAATTTCAGGAAAACTTCGGTTCTGACCGAAGTCGAACTTTGGGGTACTTCGGGTGAACGAAGTGTGCTTTTCATTGACAAAATTGCTGCGAGCACCTGGCGCTACATGGGGCAAAGCACTCTGGGAGGAAGAAGGGCATAGCCTGCATGACATGTGCAGAGATGAAGCCAATCAGAGACCGGTGGGATTCTGTGACGTCACCGCACTATATAAGTCCGGGTGCGACGCTGGGAGCTCACACTCCTCTCACTGTACTGAATAGGGAAGGTGCTGCCACGGCTGATAGCTCTTACTGAATAATTGATTTTTATACAGCGATTTTTGTGGGGTGTCTCAGCTTGTCTCAGAGACTGCTTCTCTTAAGTTCTATTTCTGATTTTTTTTGGGGTATTGTGTGCGTCCAGTGCAGCTGCATATACATTTTAATGCTATCTGCTCACAGCACATTGAATATCCAAGGGGGATCTAAGCAGTTCCTGTTGTATTCATTTAAAGAAACAGTGTTTTTACAATACAAATACCACTTCATTTTTGGCTGCTCAATTGTTTGGCGCAATTTACATCCAGGGGTTAATTAAGCGTTGTTTTTCTGCTGTGGTGACTCCAAATACCGTCATTTTCACCACCAAAATATACATATTTTCCTGTAGCATAATTCACATGCGACGGTTAATTACAATTTTTTTCTCTTGTTGTGTAGCGTAAAAAACATGCCATTGTAACACGCTACAAAGCTAGTAGTTTGTGGTTGCTCAACTGTTTGGCGCAATTTACATCCAAGGGTTAACTAAGTATTTTTCTGTAGCTGTCCTCAGTAAAAGAAACTTTCTTTTTCACCGCCACAGAAGAAGTTCTGTAGTATAATTCATATCCGAAGGTTAATTAAGCCTTTACATTCAGTAAAATACACAGAGTTTTTAAACGACACATACAAGTCAATTTTTCCTGGAAATTTGTGGAGCGCAATTTATATCCAAGGGTTATCCAAGCTTGTTACTGGGTTCATTTAGAGTCAAATACAGGGTGTGTATTTACCATCTACAGATGTCTTCATCAAACAGTGTCTGTACATTTTAGAACAAACAGTATGTCAGACAGAGAGGTGGCAGGCTCTTCACCTGAGAGTGGCAGTGGCACAAACATTCCTGGAGCAGGCCCAGGTCACAGCACAGCAAGGGGACGTCGTAGCAGGGATCACTCGGTGAGGCCACTACTGCCGCTGTCATCTAGCGGCCGTGTGCTGACTAGCAACCCAAAGGTTCTTGATTGGTTGACTAGGTCATCGACATCCTCCCAGATGACATCTGACAACCTCAGCCAAGAGTCGGTGGAACCTCAGACACAAACCCTTAGTTGGCATGGCCCGGGAGTGGGTCAGCGGCCCTCACCTGTTCCTCAACCCGCCTCTAAGGATCCGGTTCCTCAGCCAGAGATCTACTATGTGGTCTGGGGCTCAGCACCACTAATATATGCGAGGATGAACAATTTGAGGAGGGCAGTCAGCAGCTACTTGGCAGCGAAGAAATGGGGCCAATATCCCTGCTTCTTGCAGTAGGCGGCAAAGTATAGATGTGGAGATTTGGCATGGAGGTCTTTTGTGAGGGGTAGCCTCTGCATACCAAAACCGGTGATGAGGACAGCAGTACGATGAAACACAAATAGTGTGGGTACCCCACCGCCTTGGGAGCCGGGGTGAACAAGGGCTTTCCTCAGGAAAGAGGATGCGCTTGTGCTCAGGCGGGGTTTTCAGCCAGAAAGTGGTTGTGGGGCCGTGAGCCCAAGGATAGCACAGTGTGAGGTGGGGAGCCAAGGGGCCCGGGCGGTGTGGCAGTTTTTTGCAAAGACCTGAGGAGCCGAATAGGGTATAGTAGAATCTGTGGGCAAAAGTAAAGGTGGCCAGGAGCTAAGTTGGCCAGGGCCCTGCGTCAACACAGCGGCGTCACCCCCCGGGGGGCTGGGAGAAACTGGCTCAGATGTGGTGGTCCCTCCTGCCGCCGCCGCACCAGCGGCCAGGGGCACGCATGCCATTGCAGCCAGTCAAGGCTCCACCACTTGCAGAAGGCAGCTGTTTCTCTTTTCCCATCCTCCCCCGGTTCAGATGCTCCTGCTCCTCGTATCATGGCCCCGCAGTGGGTTCAGCAAGGCGATTGAAAAGGAAACATAGGTAACCACCAAAGGTGCAGCAGCTACCGGCTCCTGTCCAAGTTGTTGGGTTTGCAGTCCCTCCCTTTCCAAATGGGGGGACTCTGCACCATTCAGAGAACTAATGGCTTGTCCCCGGCGAGATGGAGATTTCCCAAAACCCGTTTTTTCTTTTCCAAAAAAGGGTAGAAACATTCATAAAATTGTAGAACAGAAAGGGGGCCCAGTCCTTGAGTTATCGGTTTTTTCCAAGGTGCACGGCAGCGCGGAGTCTGGAGCTTAACTACGGTTGGGGCCTACATGTCCTTTAGGGCCCCCGGGGGTGAAGTGTTTTCCTGCCCAGGCACCCAAAAACTTGGAAGGAACGCCGCTTTCCCTCCCGTTACAAATGGGGCTCCTGCGGCAATGTCTGCCCCCTCCTCCTCCAAACCACCATCTCACCTCCAAAGTATGTTCATCATACCACATGTGTAGGGCACAGCAGTGTCACGCCAGTTTACACCGGCTTGCTTGGTGAACGAAGTCACACGGGGAGGAATGCCCTCGTCATGCAGCAAGAAACGTTGGTGGCTTTCCCCGCGCCAACTGCAAATCGGAACCATGGGAGGGGACAAGGGAGGAACAGGTGTCCGCGCTGCCCGAGGAGGGATGGTCCATCCCCCCTGATGGCGCAATGTTCAATTGGTTGTAAAAGGTTCCTGAAGTCTTCCACAGATTTTCAGAACATTCTGAAAAGGCCAAAAAAACTGTGCATGCATTTATCCTTTCGTACAAAGCCAAACACCCTCCTCGGTTGCAGCGGCAGAAAAAAAGGGCCCCCCCCCAAAACATACCTGATTGCGATTTTTCCCACCCTTTGGGAATTCCACCTGCAGTTTTTTGAACCGACTGTATGAATAGAAAAAAAGGCCATTAATGTTTTTTTTTTATGACCCGGGCGGACAGGGTACCCCCCGTGTAATTTTTGTGACCAGTGGCGCTCATCGTGACACCTGCCCTTTGTTGAGCCTCAAGGGGCCAGTTATTTGCAGTCGCCCGGAGTACGGGATAATAAAAATAATCCAGTGCTTCATATCCTGGAAAGATTTTGAAAAATCTGTCTGGGGCAGGGGACTGGGGATTGGCGACTACATCTCTGACCACATGAGCCGGTGGGGATGAAAAGGAGGACGAAGAGGAGGGGAGGAGGACATTGGAGCAAAACATTTTTTGATGAAAATGAGTGGATTTTCTACCCAGGTGACAAGAGAGGAGGAGCAGGAGCGCGGAGGAGGTAGATGGGATGAGGAAAACGAGGGATAACCCGCAAGCACCGTGGCAGTTTTCAGTGGGGATGGAGGCGGGAGCCCTCGGAAATACTTTTGGGAGATGGCCCGCGCATGCTTTTTGCCTGGGTAGTGACAGCCCCAATAGTCAGCTCCGGTGAGGGGTGACTTTTGGGTCTCCACCCCATTGGACCCCGCTACCGGGGCCAAAAAAGGGAGCCTTTTTCAGCTTTGAGGGAGGACAAACTCAAATATATAGGGAAACCTCCAAGTCATTTGGCCCCTGCCTATGTGGGATCGTCCCTCCTTGACAGGTCTGACCGGGGAGTTCCTCAGCCTATAAAAAGGCCGCGGGTGCTGGGGGGAAGGGGGGGGTAGGGCAGTACCCGCTCCTCAGCACAACCCAAGTTGGGGCATGATACAGCTTTCCCACCGCCCAGTGAGGAGGGTAGTCGCCAGCAGCGCAAGACCTGGAGCAGTCCTGAAAAACAGGTGGGTCCCAACTTGGACGCACTCTGCCACCCCAGTTAGAAGATCCGTCCAACTGGGAGCCAAACTGGATGTGTGGCCGCAACTTGCCAGTTTTCAGTGGAGGCTGTCCCGCCCGCCCGTAGGTGGGATCTAGGGTGTAAATGCGGCGGGGGCCTGTTTTCCCCCAAAAGAACCCGCTTTCCACGGGGAAATGTGGGAACGACTGCCTTTGTCAGAAATCAGGGGGGACTTCCCCGGGTTCACAACCAATGCCTTGGGTAGTCTGGGTTTAAATACCGTCAGACTTTTGATGCCCCCCTGCCTGATGCCCCACATCTGCTGACGTTTCTCCCTCTGCCTCCCCCCATCTTTTCCCCGGGGGCTGGTAGCCACCCACCCCAACCTCTGTCATTGTGCCACTCTATGATTCTGTGCTGTTGCTGATGCCGTGACATCCACACTATGTCATTGTGCCACTCTCTGACCTCATGCTGCTGCTGCTGCTGTCACCTCCACACTGTGTCATTGTGCCACTCTCTGACCTCATGCTGTTACTTCTGCCACGTCACCTCAAATCTCTGTCATTGTGCCACTCTGTGGCCCACTCCTTTTTTTGCCCCCTCCAGAATTTATTGTGCCACGTCTGCCTCATGCTGCGCTGCTGTTTGGGCCTCCCCACAGTGTCATTTTCCATCTGTGGGCCCACTAATGTTATGCCCCTCCAGAATGTCATTGTGCCACTGCCTGACCTCATCTGCTGCTCTTTTATCCCCTCCACATTGGTCTTGTGCCACCTGTGGCCTCCCCCTTTTTTGCCCCTCCAGAATGTCATTGTGCACTGCCGACCTCATGCTGCCCCGCGGGACCTCCCCTCTCAGTCTTGTGCCACCTGGGGCCCTCCTCCTGTTTTGCCCCCTCCAGAATGCATTGTGCCCTTTTTGACTTCATGCTCCTGGGGGTGCCGCCGTCACCTCCACACTCTTCACTAATGTTGCCCCTGACCTCAGCTTGTGTTTTTCTAGCTTGTGTCCCGCTTGATTTTTTTTTGGCATTTTTTGCCCTTTAAGTGCCCGGGGAATTTTATAGTAAGCATTCTAAAGCCGGCATCATCTGCGTTCATACAAAAAACACAACATTGTAGAGACCAAACCAAGCCCCCTCTGCATTTTTAAAGCATGGCACAACTTCTACAGCCCCCTGCAGGCTCTCCAGCCTTAAAATCTTTTTTTTAAAAGCGATTGTGCCGAAGTAATTCGGACCGAAAGAATTTTTTCGGGAAATTGGGCGAAGTGACCGAAATAAAATTTTTTTTATAATCTTTAATTTTTAAAACAGGCCAAAAGAAAAAAAAAAATCAAACCTAGAAAAGAACTGTGCCCATCGACCCGTTTGGGGATTAACTCTTAGCAATTCTACTTAAAAAGGTTCTTAGATAATGGGTCAAAACATAAGAAAAACTCAAAAAATTAGGAAGCTAAGAAAATTAATACAGATAAAAGAGATTGAAGTGAAAAGAGAAAATAGTGCCCCCAACCATCTAGGGAGGAAGTGTATTTACCCGCTCGTTTTCAGCTAGTTGCTGGTACATGTGATGGGGAAAAAGAAGCCCTGGGAAAGGGGGATGTGAAACCTATTGTCTATTTTCTGTGTTTGATGTGATCCAGAGGGTGCGAGTACTAAATAGAGAAACTCCCGCTTGGCTTAATGTATGCTGCTGTTTGGACAGAGCTATGATGAAGAAGTGTAATGAGATGTTTTGGCACAGTGTAAATAGTGGATCCCCGGGTCGGTCACAAGAGTTGGCAAATAACTAGTGTTGAGCGATTTTTTCGCAAAGTTGAAATCGGCAAGGGTTTTTATAGGCGAATTTTCCAATCATGGATAATTAAAGGGAAAAACTGAGCTCATCTATTAAAAATCGCGCCTTTTTCGGCGCTTCCTGTTTTTTTGGGGCCAGCAAAACAGATTTTAAATAGACAGGGTTTAATTTTGGTGCGACGTCAGACTGGATGTGTAAAGGTTGCTTGGCGGGAAAAATCAAATACCTTTTACATAGAACAGCTTTTCCTGTTTCAGCCCCAGTGTCTCTCAGCGTCATAGGAAAGGACGTGCGCTCTGCCTGTGGCCCAAAAAGCTTTACGAAATTAGTCTATTTTTGCACAGAGAAAACCTCTGCTTTACTGTGATCCTTCCAAAATTTAGTTAGATTAAAATTTGAAGTTTTATTAGTTACTAGAGAAAATTTTTTAAAGCAGCATCTACCGGGGTAAAGTCACGCGGGGGAGCGGGGGGGGGGGGCCCCCCCGGGGGGAACACAGACAGTCTATCTAAAAGAAATTGGAAAAGTTCACCCCAAACTTAGGGG
>JAODAL010075963.1:0-13792 GCA_025379985.1 Phyllomedusa bahiana | reverse complement strand
GCGAAACTCCCCCCGCAATTACATCGGCAATAAGCCGTGTGAACTGGCCGTAAGAGAACGAAATATCAACGTGATCTTTTTGACTACCAATAAGATGTAAACAAATGTATTCGTCTTCTTACCTTGAAGCGGCATTTTTGGACAGATTCAAATATCACCATAAATGATGAAACAACGTGCAATAACCCCGAGTTGGGTCGCAATGAATACAAGAACCGGTCCTCCAAAGAGCAGATGGCCATACTTTCTTTGGAGTCGTTGTCTGAGGACTCTAATGCTCATTTCCAGGAAAATGATAAGGTTCCATATTTTCGAACATCTAATCAGGACTTCTACCCGATAAATTCTAGAACTCCCATTATGGACCGTTTTCAATCTTTGGTCGAGAGAGCCCTACGTTCATTGCATCACACTGTCCCCCCTTGCCGAAAATTTGCTAACCTTTCAAAGGAACAACGCCATGCATTAGATCAGCTAATTAATAACAAAAGTGTAATTATTAAGATGGCTGACAAGGGGGGTACAGTTGTGATCATGAACAAAACGGAGTATATTTCTGCAATGTATCATTTACTTTCAGACAATCAGGTTTATTTGAAATTGTCAGGTGACCCCACGGTCTCATTTAAAAACAAGCGGTCCTGTATTCTATCAGAGGGCTTTTCACTTGGTATATTGGGTCAAAAGGACATGGATTATTTGACGGTGGAACATTCGGTAATCCCCATAATGTATGGACTCCCAAAAATCCATAAAAATTTGGTCACTCCACCTATGCGTCCCATTGTATCTGGAATTGGGTCATTACTCGAGAGACTCTGTCAGTGGCTGGATACAGAGTTACAGCCACTAGTTTCACGGGTTCCTGGACATCTTCAGGACACCAAAGATGTTCTAATTAGTTTGTCCAACTTTGAGTGGAGGGCTGATATGTGTTGGGTTGCCTGTGATGTGGAGGCCCTATACACATCCATTTCCCACATTAGATCGCAATATTGGCTTTACAGTTTCATCTGAAAAACTTCACCAATTATTCTGAGGATTTCATTTCATATGTGCTGACTGTTACTTAATTTCTTATGACACATAATTTTTTCAAATTTGATAATACCTATTTCCTACAGCTTAGGGGTGTGTCCAAAGTTTTCCCCCTCCCTGGCCAATCTGGTCATGGCTTGGTGGGAGGCCATGTATATATACTGTAACCCTTCACATGCGTTCGGACGCCATCTTGGACCCTCCTGGGGTTCCTTAGCTCCGGGATCGCCGCTTTAGTAAACGGAATTGCAGGCTGACCCAGGGTTCTCTTCAAGTCTGGTCTCCACCAGCTTTATTTTACAACACAGGAAAAACATATACAGTATACCAAAAATAAACCCTAGGCCGTCTAGACACTAACTACACATACAATAGAGACCCTCTCTATCCTCTGACCTGGACCTACTGTCCAGCACAGTACATTTACCATATACTTCAGGCTTTTCCTGAAGCCTGGGGGGATAAGAGCCCTCTCCTCAGCTCCTCTGCTGCTCCACTCTCAGGTAGCAAGCCTCCCCCCGCCCCCCCGATTACCTGGAGAGACAGGCTTTTAATCGGTCTCCAGGGATGTTCCAAAATCCCGTCCTGGAACGTGGGGGCGGCAACCCACCCAACGCTATCGCCGTCCCGGGAAAGGCAACCCATTACTAGCCGCATTGCAGCCATGCTAGCTACCTGTGTCAGTAACCTATGGTTACTAACGCCAAATAGTTGCCTTCCCCCACCAAAACCAGGTTTTTGGTGGCACGTCTGCAGCTGGTATACTGCTGTAGTCCACCTAGTGGCAGGAACATGCGACTGCCTGCAGTTGCTCGGCCACAGTATATATATTTATATATATTTATATATATTTTATATATAATATATATTATATATTATATATATATTTACTATTCCTGATAATCCCTTCTCTGAACATCTTGTCTGGTATGGCAGATACATCGACGACCTCCTATTTATTTGGGGCGCCAATGTGTCTGCCATATCGGGCTTTGTTGATTATCTTAATAATAATCCTCTTAATCTCACATTCATCTTCTCTACCAATACCAATACTATTAATTTCCTTGATTTGACTTTAACTAATACACAGGATAGAATCATCAGTACCAAAACCTATCGTAAGCCAACATCTGGCAATACAATTCACCATCACCGTAGTTTTCATTCAAGGGACACCCTCAAATCTATCCCTGTTGGGGAGACAATCAGAGCTAAACGGAATTTCTCCTCTATTCAGGATTTCAAGAGAGAATCCAATAAAATACACGATAGACTGAAATCTAGGGGCTAGTCTGAATGGCTCCTAAATAGAGTTGACCGTATAGTTGAGCACAGAACACGGGAAAATCTTTTGTCTCCATCATCTAATACAAAACACAAGTCAAGGGATTCATTGACTTTAATTTTAGACCACAGCCATCAATTTCATTTCATCAAAAAAATCTTACTCAAATACCTCCCTATCTTAGAGGAAGATGAAATTTTGGGGTCTATTCTCTCTTAAGGTTATAGGATAATACCCAGAAAGCCCAAAGCTTTAGGAAACTTATTATCTCCAAATCTGATGAAGTCATGTGAAAATACACCTACTTAGCTAAAATTTTGTGGGTTTTACAAATGTGGATCCCTTCGCATCAATTTGCACATTCTCTTACAACATTTTCAAATTTTTGGAGGGTACAAAATATTCCCTATAAAACAATCATTAATTGCAACTCGTGGTATGTGTTTGCCACATGCACAATTTGAATATCCAATATATAGTAGATGTCCCGAAATTAAAAATAGATTTTTGGAGCATCTAAATTTGATGTTGCATCCATAATTCGTAACCTTCAGGTTTATCCATGCACTTCCGAGAGGCTCACAATTATGACTGCAGTAGTTTGCGTATTACTGGTATCGATAGGGTCATTAAACCCACTCGAGGGGGTAATCTTAACCCTGCTGTTCTGTTCGGTCAAGAATGGCCGAATTTTAAATTTGATATTTTTTTTAAATATTCATTATGCGGTTCTGAAACTTGTGGTTCATTGACTTTTCCTCATTTGAGGGGTTCTTACTAATAGCAGTTTTTATTTATTTATTTTTCGTTTACTTTTTGCTCCACATCTTTTTTTTACACTTGTACTGTTCGGTCAAAAATTACCGCTTAGCCTTTTATACTAATCTCCAGCCATTTTTTAAAAAAAATAAAGGAGTTATAATCTCATTTTGGTCTATATAGTTCATCTACTACTATTTATCAATTTATCTAGGTCCTTTTGGTCCATACAGAGTTACACATACATACATTTCAAATTATGATACTGTAGATGGATTCCTTTCCAGTATAGTTATGTGCTCTTCTTATAGAAATGGTTCATGGTAAATGACACAAAAAAATTAAAATTAAGTTTTTGATTTCATTTTTCATTTGTTTATGAACAACCATGTTCACATACAGTATAATAATGCAAAATAAATTCAAATAAAACTCTTTAATTATTTAAAAATCCAGACTTTAAGACGCCCGGTCAAAAATGACCGGAACATTATATGTGTATAGTAGAACCGAACAGAACAGCAGGGTAAAATATATGCTACATGATCTTGAGACATACTGGATACTCAAGCTTGATACTCATATCCTAGAGGTTTAAATCTCAAGAGAGAGATAATGTTCCACTATTAAAAGTATTTGAAACATAGGGTGGGCCTTAATTGACTTTTTGGTCATATATATTTTCGGGTAGCATATATTCTTTGGGTTGTAGGATTTTATACTGTGAAAAAAAAATTCATACTTAATATTAATTTGTTAAATCACTTGCATTGTGCCACCACTTGCAACAAATGTATCGCAAAATCAGTTAAATATATATCTTTTATTATTGATGTAAATTTTCTTTATATGTATAGCGAAATGGGATAACATTGTTGCAACTTTCTATTCATTATCTTGTGTATGTATATGTTATTATTGTTGAGGAGAGTTGGTTGGATTCTATACAGGTATCTAATAGTGAGTTCTAGTTCCAGTTGTATCTCTAGCCATATTCTTCTTCTTTTTCTTACATTACTTCTATTTCCCTGTGGGTCCATGTAGTTGCACTCTCACACTAAGCTGTGGTTGCTTTTCATGCGCATGCGCGGGTCATGCCTTTACTTGCTTTGTTTGTAGCTTCTGCGCATGTCATGGCGTCATTTCCGGTCTCTGTGTCCGCGTCCAGATGTATGACTTGATGCTGGGAAAGTGAACATCGCGTTCCCCAGGTGAGCTCTATGTTTTTAATTGTATTATGTATATAAAGTAGAAACTTAGCATCGTGTGTTAGGCTAGGAGTAAGGGAGACAGATCTCCCGAAATGCGTTAGACCCTTGTTCCTTTGGATGCTGTTGCTTTTAAATGGTTCTCAATAAAGAAGTCTGATTTTAATATTTAAATGTCCTGTTACGGTGCTGTATCAACAGTCGTGTTTAGGCCTTAGCGCTGTGCAGCCACATGAGGGGCTTGTGACACAAGTTAGTTCCTGGTTCCTTCTGATAAACTACACAGCTTAACCCCCCTCAAAAGAAAACACCTAAATTCCGCTCAGCAAATGCTCCTATCCTAAGCTGGTCATCCTCCCTCACACCCCTTGATGCCTCCCTCTAGGCTGAGTGCTTGGACCTATAACCTAAAATGGGTCTTAACATCTCCTAAGGCAGTCACAGAAAGGTGGCGATGGTGTCCTTGGACCCGGCTGCGTCCCAGTTACGTTCTCATACCAAACGCAGCTTTACTGTCAAGTTTCCACTGAACGTTCTCAGTTTCTCCTAACCCAGGGGTCCCAGGAAGGGGGGAGACTGACAAAAGTGTGCGTTTCTTTTCCCAGTTTCCAAATACAGAACATATTTATGAAGTATGGTACTTCCATAATTCCATATGTAACTTCGGTTCTGGGGCGTCTTTGATGCTTTAGACCTTTACACTGTGTTCCAAATTATTATGCAAATAATATTTTCTCTTATTTTCCAAAATTACCTATATGAATTGCAGTCATTGTAATTTTCCAGTCATCAACTATTAGAGTATAATTGAAAGGTTTTTGAACAAACTGCCTATGATAACAGTATATTTTACAAAAAAAAAAGAAAACTCAAAATGCATGTTCTAAATTATTATGCACAGCAGAGTTTTCAACCTTTTCCTTGTAATAACGAACAAAAAAATGGTCATTTGTGAAATTATAAGCATTAGCAGGTTACTACCCAAAAAAAAATCAAACAGTTTTTCAAGTCAAAACTTTATTCTAGGTGATGTTACATGTGCACATAGGACCCCTTGTTCGAAATGACCCTTTTGAACTCTCTCGTCATTGATTTGTCAGGTTTTGGATGGTTTCTGCTTTAATTGTTTTGCATGAGGACAGAATACCCTCCCAAGCTGTTGCTTAGATGTGAACTGCCTCCCCCCATCATAGACACCCTTTTGATGATGCTCCATGGTTCTCAATGGGGTTGAGGTCAGGGAGCATGGGGGCCACACCAAAGTTTGTCCCTTTTATGCCCATAGCAGCCAGAGATGCAGATGTGTTATTTGCAGCATGAGACCGAGCATTATCATGCAAGAAAATGATCTTGCTGCGGAATGCACGGTTCTTCTTCTTGAACAATGGCAGAAATTTCTGTTTGAGAAACTCCACATACATTATGGGTTCATCTTTACACCTTCAGGGATCCTAAAGGGGGGCCCACAATCTCTCTCCCCATGATTCCAGCCCAAAACATTACTCCACCTCCTCCTTGTTGGCTCCGTAGCTGTGTTTGCATGGGGTGTCCATCAACCAGCCATCCCCCACTCCATCCATCTGGACCATCGAGCATTGCACGCACTCATCGGGAACAAAAAAAGTTTTGCCGTCATCTTCATGTATTGTTTGGTCCACTGGAGCCATTTTCTGCTTGTGTGCAGTGGATAGGGAGGTCGACAGATGGCTTACGACACTGCAAACCTCTGAAGGACCCTGCATCTTGTTGTTCGGGACGTTGGAGGCAACCCGCAGCTTCAAAAAAATTGCCCGCTGCTATGACAAAGCATTTTTGCAGCGCTCTTTTTAACCCTGACGTAATGCCTGTTGGAAAGAGTCCTCAATTTTTCCCCTTTTCAGCACGCACACGTGTGTGCTGTGAATCAGCTACATACTTCTTGATTGTGCTATGATCACGATGAAGTGTCTTGGCAATGTTGATTGTAGTCTGCCTTGACCCAAACAATCCACAATTTGTTGCTTCTCAGCAGCCGACACATCCTTTCTTTCCCATTTGGCTGAAAATGTGGCTGCTTTAATATTTTGGGCAGCCTTCTTAGTATTCTTGCCTTTAATTGAACACACCTGCCCAAAATAATTACACAGGTGTCTGCAAATGCTTTCAGGGGATTATAGAGCCCTGACACACATCACCATCAATGAGTTTAACTGACAAACAAAAAAATTCTTACCTTATCACTCCTAAACACTTTTTGCATAATAATTTGGAACACAGTGTAAAAGAAATCTGTACCTTGGCCCCTTAGAAACATATATATCACAGAGCTCAGCTTCTCTCCCTCTATCACATAACCCTATATATCACAGAGCTAAGCTTCTCCTTTTTCTTACCCTATATTTTAAAACTTCCCCTCCCTTCATATAACCTATATATCACAGAGCTCAGCTCCCTCCCTCTGTCATATAACCCTATATATCACAGAGCTCAGCTTCTCTCCTCTATATAACCCTATATATCACAGAGTTTAGCTCCTCTCCTCTATCATATAACCCATAAATCACAGAGTCAGCTCCTCTCCTCTATCATATAACCCTATTTTACAATATGTGAAAAAATTCTAATGGTGGTAATATTTTTGTGTTTTAAAAAAATCATTGGTACGGAGATGTCTAAAAATAGGAGGTAGCTAAAGAGCAAGTTATTCCTGATGAAACACGATAGAGTCGTGTGAAACGCGTCGAAGTAAGGTGGTCCCATGTTTGTTTTAAGTTGTATGTTTTAATAAATGTAGCTTTGGAAATAAAGCACATTTTTCTAGCGCTCTTAAAATTTAGAACGTATTTGGATCCGAGCGCTGTGAGATCCTATACAGGATTTATAATCCTGTAAATACATTTTTATATAACCCTGTATATCACAGAGCTCAGCTTCTATCCCTCTATCATTATTATTATCATTTATTTTAGAGCGCCCTTGATTCCAGAGTGCTGTACATTTCAGGGGGGTACATAAATAACATTGGTCAAACAATTACAAAGTGACAATAAGTGACTAACAACTGGTACAGAGGGAGAGAGGACCCTGCCCGTGAGGGCTTACAATCTACAGGGAAGGGGTGAAGAGACAGAAGGTGAGGGGCAGACATGTTTGTGGGGTGGAGTAGTGCAACACGGTTAATGTTGGTTGTAGGCGATCCTGAAGAGGTAGGTTTTCAGGTTACGTTTCAAGCTAGTGAGAGAGGGGGAGAGTCTGAGTGTTGGGGCAGTGAGTTCCAAAGTGTGGGGGGAAGCACGAGAGAAGTCTTGGAGACGGTTGTGTGAGGAGGTGATAAGAGGAGAGCAGAGAAAAAGGTCCTGTGAGGAGCGGAGGTTGTTTGAGGGGAGGTATTTAGAGATTAAGGCAGAGATATATGGAGGGGAGAGGTTATGGAGAGCCTTGTAGGTCAGTTGTAGCTTGAAATGATTCGCTGGGCAATGGGTAGCCAATGAAGGGATGGCGGGAGAGGGGAGAGGTGAATCAGATGGGCAGCAGAGTTAAGGATGGTTTGGAAGGGAGCGAGGGTGCTAGCTGGGAGGCCGCAGAGAAGGAGGTTGCAATAGTCTAGGCGTGAGATGACGAGGGTGTGGACTAGCATTTTTGTGCTTTCAGAGTTAAGAAATGAGCATCATATAACCCTATATATCACAGAGCTCAGCTTCTCTCCCTCTATCATATAACCCTATATATCACAGAGCTCAGCTTCTCTCCTCTATCCTATAACCCTATATATCACAGAGCTCAGTATCTCTCTATCATATAACCCTATGTATCCCAGAGCTCAGCTTTTCTCCCTCCGTCATATAACCCTATATATTATAGAGTGCAGCTTCTCTCTCTCTATCATATAAACCTATAAATCAGAGCTCAGCTCTCTCCTTTTCATATAACCCTATATAATCACAGAGCTCAGCTTCTCTCCCTCTATCATATAATCATATATATCACAGAGCTCAGCTTCTCTCCTTTATCCTA
Source organism: Phyllomedusa bahiana (assembly GCA_025379985.1). Classification (NCBI taxonomy): domain Eukaryota; kingdom Metazoa; phylum Chordata; class Amphibia; order Anura; family Hylidae; genus Phyllomedusa; species Phyllomedusa bahiana. Next base: position 5,506 of record JAODAL010075963.1, on the reverse strand, counting down.
TAACCCTATATATCACAGAGCTCAGTATCTCTCTATCATATAACCCTATGTATCCCAGAGCTCAGCTTCTCTCCCTCCGTCATATAACCCTATATATCATAGAGTGCAGCTTCTCTCTCTCTATCATATAACCCTATACATCACAGAGCTCAGCTCCTCTCCTTCTATCATATAACCCTATATATCACAGAGCTCAGCTTCTCTCCCTCTGTCATATAATCCTATATATCACAGAGCTCAGCTTCTCTCCCTCTATCATATAACCCTATATATCACAGAGCTCAGCTCCTCTCCTCTATCATATAACCCTATATATCACAGAGCTCAGCTCCTCTCCTCTATCATATAACCCTATATATCACAGAGCTCAGCTTCTCTCTATCATATAACCCTATATATCACAGAGCTCAGCTCCTCTCCCTCTATCATATAACCCTATATATCACAGAGCTCAGCTTCTCTCCCTCTATCATATAACCCTATATATCACAGAGCTCAGCTTCTCTCCCTCTATCATATAATCCTATATATCACAGAGCTCAGCTTCTCTCCCTCTATCATATAACCCTATATATCACAGAGCTCAGCTTCTCTCCTCTATCATATAACCCTATATATCACATAGCTCAGTTCCTCTCCCTCTATTATAGCCCTATATATCACAGAGCTCAGCTTCTCTCCTCTATCATACAACCCTATATATCACATAGCTCAGATCCTCTCCCTCTATCATAGCCCTATATATCACAGAGTTCAGCTTCTCTCCTCTTATATAACCCTATACTATCACAGAGCTCAGCTTCTCTCCTCTATCATATAACCCTATATTCACAGAGCTCAGCGTTTTCTCCTCTATCAAAAACCCTTATAATCATAGAGTCAGCTTCTATCATATAACCTATATATCACAGAGCTCAGCTTCTCTCCTCTATCATATAACCCTATATATCACAGAGCTCAGCTTCTCTCCCTCTATCATATAACCCTATATATCACAGAGCTCAGCTTCTCTCCTCTATCATACAACCCTATATATCACAGAGCTCAGCTTCTCTCCTCTATCATACAACCCTATATATCACAGAGCTCAGCTTCTCTCCTCTATCATATAACCCTATATATCACAGAGCTCAGCTTCTCTCCCTCTATCATAACCCTATATATCACAGAGCTCAGCTTCTCCTTTATCATATAACCCTATACATCACAGAGCTCAGCTTCTCTCCCTCTATCATAACCCGTGCTCAGATCAAATAGCATAAACCATTCGACAGGTTCGCTGTAATCAAAGCTCCTGCAGAACACAGATAGCATTGATACTGCTGCTTATGTTTTATATGTGACTTCTTGGTGTTGTATGGTCACCTCTCCAGTGTTACAGTCAGACATGGGTCTATACTTGTCCATAGGACACTGTGCACTTACTTTCAGCTCAGGTCCAGCTTCCTGCTTTTCTGTGGTGTACGGGAATTTCCAGAGTTGAACGCGATCCTCCCTTAGGTAATTTGTCAGCTGGGAAACCAAGAATTTTTTCTCTGCCATCCTAAAACAAGAAAAATAAAGTTTTTAACCCCTTCCTGACAGTCGGTCATAATAATATGGCGCTAAGTTTTTTCCTCCCCGCCTTCCAAGAGCAATAACTTTTTATTTTTCTATCTACACAGACCTATGAGGGCTTTTATTTTGTGGGATAAGATGTACTTTCCAATGGTGTCATTCACCATAACATAGAATACACTGGCAGACCAGAAAAAAATTCTAAGTGGGGCAAATTGCAAACAAAAAAAAAAATGGACTTGTGCCATGTTTGCGGGGGTTGTGATTTAGCAGCGTTAACTCTTTGCTATAAATAATATGTTACCCGTATTCTGAAGGTTGATGCAATTCTTGATATACCAAATATGTAGGGTTCTCGTTATGTTTTAGAACCATAGAAAAATCTAAACATTTTCTACTTTTTAAATTTACGCCTCAGCGCCATTTCTTGTGACCAATAACTTTTTTGGACTTCCACTTATGGATCTGAGTGAGGGGGCATTTTTTGTGGTACCATTTTGGGATAGATGAGACTTTTTTTAAATCACTTTTATTCCAATTTTTAGGGGACGTAAAATGACCAAAAATACCGCAATTTTGAGGTTTGAAATTTCCTTTTAATTGTACTCAGCATTACGGACGTGGCAAAACCAATTGTGGGAAACCTTTGGATTATTTTTTTGTTTTCTTTATAAATTGTAGGTTAGGGTGACTGGTACTCTTAGCCTGTGTTCACAGGGCTTATTCAAGCCGTAATTGCGAGCCGGATTGCGCTCGCAATTCCGGCTTGAATAAGGGGCGGGGCCGGGGGCGCTGCCCGCCAGCCCCATAGACTTGCATTATCCACGGCGCGTATTGCGCCTGGATAATGTGCATGTCACTTTCTCCCCGCCCGGCGATTCGCCGAGCGGGGAGGAACGACGGAATCCACCGTTCTCTATGAGAACGGTGGATTACCGTAGTTACTGGGACGGATTGGAGCCGTACTGCAGCGCAAATCCGGCGCCAATCCGCGGCCAAATAAGCCGTGTGAACGGCCCCTTAGGCCTCGTTCATACAGCTTATTTGGGCGCTGATTGGAGCCGTACTGCGCGCTCTATTTGCGCTGCAGTACGGCTCCAATCCGTCCCAGTAACTACGGTAATCCACAGTTCTCATAGAGAACTATGGATTCCGTCTCTCCTCCCCGTTCGGCAAATCCGCCGGGTGGGGAGAAAGTGACATGTGAATTATTTACGGTGCGTACGCGCCACAGATAATGAAAGTCTATGGGGCGGGCGAGCTGCCGGCCCCCGCCCCCACGTAACCCAAATTGCAACTACGTCGGATATACCAGGCCTTAGACCCTGTTCACACGACGGATTTGGCCGCAGTTATGGACGCAGGTTCCGGCCAAAACCACATACAAATCGCGCCTAGTTTATTAACATGGTTTCCTATTGGAAACCGCGTTAATATTCACACGCCGTGGGTTTTGGGCCATGGCTTTGCCACGTGCTTGAGAACTCTCCTGTATATTCTTGACAGGGAGTCCTCAACGCGGCGGCCACGCGGTGTTGTCTCGGGCGTCGCGGTTTGCCCTCTGCCTACTAATTTGCATGGGGGCAAACCCTCGCCGCGAGCCGTGCCCCAAACCACGTCCCACTCGCGCCGTGACCACGGCCAGCGCCGCAAACCGGCGTCGGGAGACGAGAGTTTGCAGCGAGGTAAGGACGAGGCCCGGCCAAAGGAACCACGGCCGAACCCACGGCCAAATTCGTCGTGTGAACGAGGCCTTAGGGTACGTTCACACGGCATTTTGGGATACGTTTTCGGTTCCGTGTTGGATCCAAAAATTGCATCCCAAAACGCTGCATCGATCGGATCTTTAACGGATCCAACATGCAGCTGTGTTTGGATGCGTGTTGGATGCAGCAGGATCGCACCCTATTGTTTAATATAGGGTTCCTGCTGCGTCTTTCGGATCAAGAATTGACATGTCAATTCTTGGAACAGATCCGAAAGACGGATCTCAAAGATGGAATGACACATGTATCGGCCATCAATCGTGTGAACCCCAGCGCGTGTTTCATATTAAACGCAATTTAAAGTCACATTGCTTTGTGTTAGCTGCGGGTTTGGGTCCGTTTAGGGTCCGACAGACGGATCCAAACAAACAGCTAAAAGCGTATGTTACACGGAGTAAAACACATCGTGTGAACATACCCTTAAGGCTGTGTTGTTCACACGACGTTTTGGATCCGTTTTTTACCACTGAAAACTGCATCAAAACTGCATCCGAAAAGCGGATCCCAAAAACGCAACAGCTGATGCTTTTTTTGATCCGTTTTGTATGCTTTTAACATGCGTTTTACGGATCTGTTTTGAATGCCTTCCTTTTACGTGAATGTATATGTATGTGTGTGTGTTTCTTTCTCTCTCTCTCTCATATGTCACTAACCCGGCGCTGCTGCTAAACAACTCCAATCCAGCAGCCGCTCGCCGGCACCACCTCGGGAGCACCGCCCACTGCCACGTCTGAATGACACTCCTCAGATGCGCCTGCGCGATTTCACTTCTTACTGCGCTTTTCCCCTGTAAAGCGGATCAAAACCTTAAGCAAATCTCTGCTGCGCTTTGGGATCCGCTTTCCGCATCACAAAAGCGGATCCCATTGTTTCCTGCGGGGACTTCTGTGGCATAAAACGCAACAACAAATGACATGTCATTTCTCAGGACGGATCCGCAAAGCGCAGCAGAGGAAAAGCTCCTCAAAAGCGCATCAGCGTTCTCTCGTGAGAGCAGTGATGCGCTTTTGTCATTGAAATTCTATGGAAATCACACTGACCATTGCGGATTCCGAAAAAAACGGATCACAAAAACATTGTGTGAACACAGTCTAATATTTCATTATTTCCTTAGAACGTGTTGTTTGCTTGAAACCACTCGGAGGTTGATTGTTAGTACACCTTTCTGCATTGTATAAGCAATGCAGAAGGGTGTACAAAGATGGCAGTTCTACAGGACACATGATGGCAATAGAAGCCTTTGCAAGGCTTTCAGCTGCCATATTAACCGATTAGCACCCTGCAATTTCACCGCAGCAACCTTTTCCATTGCAGTGATTAACTAATGAGTTAAAACAGCAGGGAACGGAGCCAGCTCCGTTCCCTGCTGTTACCGGGGGGAGGGGTGTCAGCTGCAACTAGCAGCAGACCCAGCCTTCTATGTTAGAGGGGATTGTGGGAAATAATCTGTACATATAACCTTACCCCGTACCAGTACGTCCTGTGTTGGGAAGGGGTTGAAAGTAACATAAGCTTCCTTTCCCCTCTAAGGGCATCTTCAAATGTACCAGTGTTGGGTTGTCTTTTCCTCACCAGCAAGTTGTACATGAACTTATACAAAGTCTCAGACTAATTTTTAAGCTATCTTAACCAGATGCCGACAGGCCATAGACTTCAACTGTCCTGGTGGTGGACATCTAAGTGTATGTTCACACGCCGTAATTGCAGGGCGCATGTTAGCACATAATTGCGCTTCAGTACACCCGAAATGCACCCTGCAATTACAGTAATTCACAGCTCTCATGCAGAGATATGAATTACACCCATCTTCCCCGACGCGTATTGAACCCCGGGGGAAAGTAGTGACATGGCGGGGATAATGGAGCCGACTGGGGCCGGGCCCTCTCGCTCTTTAAGCCATGTTCACACGGCTTATTTGCGGGGCGTAATTACGCCATGTGGACGGGGGCGGGGCGAGAGCGGGGGGCGGCACCTCGCCAGCCCATAGACTTTCATTACTAAAATGACATGTCACTTATCTCCCCCCCGCGGCGTATTCGCCGAGCAAGGAGAGGAGACGTAATGCATAGTTCTCTATGAGAACTGTGGATTACCGTAGTTACTGGGACGTATTCCAGCCCGTAATTCGCGCAGCACGACGCGTAATTACGGACGAAAACTCCCCTTTTTAAAATTGGGGAAAA